>PVJO010003461.1:0-122897 GCA_004026905.1 Hystrix cristata
AAAAAAAAAAAGACACTATCAGGATGAGCAGCTTAATAAAGAATTAGGCCAGGGGTCCCAGGAAGAGAATGGGATGGGTACTAATGTGTGGATATTTTCTGGAGTTTAGATAGCCCACCTCCATTGTCCCTTATTTTGGAAACGACATTGATTTCTTTGTAGGAATCATCCTTTCTTCTCTCACTGGCCTGTGAACAGCACGTAGAGGTACAAGTGACAGCATCACACTCTCCCTTGCAGCCCCCAAATGACAAGAATGCTCCAAGGATAGACTTAGATTCAATCACAAACAGGGAACAAATGCAGCTTCTGCTTGGGGTGGACAGAGGCAAGTTCTCTTTCTCACTGGGCTTGGACCAGGGATCCATTCTTCATGGAAACCTCTTGTCACCAAGAGTACATAGACTCTAAGAGTGGCGACAATAAGCAGGAAGAGAGATCAAGAGTCAAACCAGGTCCTAATGACTTTGTGTGAGACTCTGCATCAAGCTGTCCCTGAAGACAGACCTGCCCCTGAACTTTTTCAACTTGAAACAGAAAGCATTCTGCTGCAAGGTGGCCAGCGGATTGGGGTGGCGAATGACTTCCCAATCTGGGTGTAGGTATCGTGTGCAGCAGGCTGTGTTGGTGAGGGTGAGGAAGTGGTATGCATGGAGCAGTTCAGAAACTGAGTGGGTGAGAAGGTCTGGGGGCACAGTGTGCAAAATGCCCCGCAAAAAACCCCATACATTTTCATTTCTTTGTGTAACATACCTATTTGGACAAATCCAGTGGGATTGCTGAGGAGCGGTGTGTAATGGAAGGACAAAGGCAGGCGAAAAGAGAACTCTAAAATCAGTAAGAGTTCTGAACACTTACTACATGCTGGGTGGCTGTAAGCATTTTTCCCATTGAATCTTCTCAATAGCCCATAAGATATCATTTCTCCACTTCCAGATGGAAAACCAAGGCACAAAGAATTTTCCCATGGTGACTCAGTTAATAAACCAGAGCTGGGATTTGAACCCGAAAACTCGGGCTGCCTGACTGAAGCCAGCATACATGACTTACCCTCAGCCAGGTGTGATAGCGTATGCCTATAATCTCAGCACTTTGGGAGGCTGAGGCAGGAAGATGGCAAGTTCAAGCTCAGCCAGGCAATTTCGTGGCTCAGGTGAGACCCTCTCTCAAGACAAAAATAAAAAGAACTGGGGATGTGGCTCAGTGTGAAGGCCCTGAATTTAATCCCCGGCACTGCAAAAAACAAAGCAAAACCAAAAAACATACAACCCACCCTCTTCTGCCTCTGCCATGTGGCATCTGCCTGGGGGCAGCCCAGCGTGGTGGCAGGCAAGGAAAAGGGGACGGCTGTCACCAAATGGGGCCAGAGGAGAACACAGAAGTCAAATCATTTTCCCCAGGGTGGCCCTGATTTGACTGTCCATTTTCACTCAGTTTGTCACCGAGGTTGCTCGTGGACAAGTGCTGAGACTCTGGCTCACCTCCCCAAGACGGGCGCAGTCACCGGAACCAGGGTGACGGCAGCCAGCTGTTGCAGCCGTCAGGCAGGCTGCCAACCTCCTGGGCAGGCTGAAGACACAAGTTCTTCCAGACGAGTCCCCTTGCCGGCCGGCTGGCTCCCACCTCCCTCCTGTCTCCTTCCGCCCCCGAGTTCCCTTCTCTTGGATTGCCTCAGGAGGAGGAAAGAAGAAATGTTTTTTAAGAAGTTTAATGAAACCAAACACTTGTATTTCTGACTATTGACATTGGACTTGTGCGTCTCCCGCCCTGCCATTTGGGACAAGTCTTTCTCCGCCTCTCTTTGCCCGACGGTATAACGCAAACAGACCATAAAAAAAATAAACTTTCTCCCCAAATATTATCTTAGGCCTCATTTTGTCATGCTTCCTTCAGCTGTCTCTGTGAATGGGAAGAAAAAGACATGTGGGTTGCTTGTGCCAGGCTGACTAGAGAGGCCCTGGGACAAGTTCTTTCCACAGGGGACTCTGTTCGGGCCCTGTGGTCTCCTTGCCAGAGCATTTGATGTCTGTCCCCCTACTTACCCGTGCCTTCTGTAGGCCCTTCATGGCATCTTCCAGTTCCTGTTCCTATCCCTTTAAAGCGGCTAATGACACCTACCTACCTCTGCTGTAAGACAGAGGTGACAAGTGCAAAGGGACTTGGAACACAGGGTGAGTATAATACATAAGGGGGTGTGGGCTCTGAGTGAATTGGAGAGAATATGCCCCCTGCTAGTATGGTCTCCTTCAGCTTAGAAACAAGCCAAAACAACAAGCGAAATCACCCTGTGCTGGCCATAACCAAACATACCTGCCGGGTTGGTTTAGGCTTGAGGAGACTTGCTTTCAACCCTGAGAGGACTGAGTGAAGAATATTTGAGAGAGGGGCTGTAGATTCACATCTTAAGAGATGGGAGGAAACGAGGACCTTCCCTCCTTGAAGGTGAGCTCTGATGAGGTGGGGAGGTGTGGAGAGTCCCTGAGCATGTGCACAGGACCTGGGGTGACCTCTCAGGGGGTCAGAGAGGACCCAGTGAGAGAAGGCTGGGCCGATGGAAGCCATTTTTGCGTCGACAAATTCAGACCTTAGCAACTTACCTGGATGTAACAGAGCTTTGAGCCCTGGCTGGAGGATGGGATATGAGGGGAGTGGAGATCAAGTGTTTGCCCATCAATTTGCCCTAGTTTTCCTCTATGAACTGTACTACTGGTAATCAAACAGTAGAAGAGAGGGTGTTTTGAATTAGAATTTCATCATTCTGAAACCCCAAAGAAATGAACAGATCTAGGCAGAATCTTGGAATTGAACATTGGCGGTTTTTCATAATACTACATATTTTGTAGACAGTTTCATACCTTTGGGTAAACAAATGAACCACCATCTATGAAGTCGTCTTGCCAAAAATAATCAAACCCCAATTGGATCAAACCTATAGACCCAATTACAATTTACAGGCGATATAAGGGTCAGTCAAAGAAACACACTGACAATACATGGGGACGCAAATACAAAATCTACACTGTGGGAAACTCTACAAATGACTCAACAAATAAATGACAAAACAAAGGGGAAGAGGTAGAGTGTGTGTGTGGCAGGGCGTACAATAAGAGAGACAAAAATATTTTAGAAATAAACTAAACCACAATGCTGAAGGATGTGCATATGAACTGATAATGCTCCAAAGAAAGAAAGAAGGATATTCTCATAAAGAACAGGAGGCAGAGAGGTGGGATCTGGTGGAAGAGGGCATGCTGGGGGCTTCTGGGTGATGGCTGGGTTCCGTTTCTTAACTGGGTAGAGTTTGCAAGAGTTTCTCCTTTAATTTATTGCACTATACATCTGTTTTCTCTATTTGGGCTTTTATTTTTAACCATGCAAAGATTTTGTATTCTCTTTGAGTACTCTGCCCCGGATTCTTTTTCTGAGTCCTGCAACCTCCAATTTGGAGCCGTTTTGACTACCAGCTGCCAATTTCTGGGTTCTGAATTCTGCCAGCTCCCTTGCCTTCTTTTCCTAGATTCTTCTCTAAGTACATTTTGAATCAATCAGAATGGGCTATTATGCTACAGAAACGAACAGCCCGAGATCTCAGGGGCTTAAAACACAGGGTTACTTCTTGTTTATGCTACATGTTATCATATCTCCACAGAGGCCTCTGCTCATTACTCAGGGGTTGGGGGGAATGCAGCAGTGTTGTGGATGTCCTCGTTTGGCATGGAACTGTTTAGACGCCACTGGCCAGGCTGGTCACATGGAACCCACCTGCCCAGAAGGAGGGTGAAGGCGATGCTGTGAATGTGTTCAGAACTATTTGGTAAGAAACGTTTCTTTTCTTTTCTTTTCTTTTCTTTTCTTTTCTTTTCTTTTCTTTTCTTTCCTTTTGTGCTGGGATTGAACTCGGGGCCTTGGGTTTGTGAGGCAAGCACTCTAACCACTGAGCTAAATCCCAAGCCCCATGGTAAGCAACATTCATAAAGTAGATCCTGCTTTGCAGAGCACTAATGTGCACAGTTTCTGTTTAGTTAAATACCACTACTCTCCAACAACCTGCCTCCAATTTCAATCACCACAGTATATTAACTATAATTGCATAAAATACCAACTTCATGGCGATTGGAACCAGGTTGTTGGAGACCTGTAGTACTTAACTAAATGGAAACTCATGCATGTCAGTGACATGCAAAGCAAAGACTGCTTTATTAATGTTGCATACCACATACCTCACTGTCATCCACAAATTATGAACCTAATTCATTCCACAATTCTGGGGAAAAAGGCTGCATTTGTGTTCATCCCTGGACATGGAGTTCAAGAACAGAAGCAAACTTTTGCTGAATGCTTCTGTTTGCGAACTGAATTGTGCATGAACAGAAGTGTCGTGAACTGAGGTATTGTGTTATTTTACTACATGAACATCAGATACACATTAGGTGACTTCTTTCAAGGTCTGTCTGTGGTTGGTCACTAAACATCATTATTCAGCTCATGCCCAGAGGGCAAAGTGGGGAGTTGCTCTGCTGCCTTGTCTCCCAGGGATAAAGCTATGTGTGATTTTACAGAAATGGATGATCCACAGAGATTAACATAACAAAAATAAAAGTGCAACAAAGCAGTAGCACCGCAAATGAAATTGGATCTGATTAGAAGACTTGAAAAGGGTAATAGCAGAGCAAAGATAGACCTACATGAAGCCACCATACCAAGCACATTGGAAAAGTACAATGAGTCCAAAGAAACATGGTAAAGTCACATCGTCTTTTAATTGAAAGCATGCTAGGAACAGAAGGCTGCTTGTGGCCAAAATGGAGTGTTTTTTTCTAGTTTGAATCAAAGACGACTACTACTTTAAAATCCTAACTAGTTTGGCTAGCATTCAGGTCAAAGCACTGAAATTAATTGTCACATTGAAAGAAAATGGTGATCCTGAGAAGACTGAAGAAGAACCTTGTAAATCTTTTCAGAACTGAACTGATATCAAGCTACTGGTGAAGTCCTTGCTTGGACAGGAATGCTACTGTGAAATTTGCACACAGATCCCAGGTGAAGCCTGCAGAAAACATCACTTTAAAGGATTCCTTACAGATATTTTATGACACAAGAGCAAAGAACAAAATATCAGAAGCTGATCCAGACAAGTATGGCCATCCACCAGGACAAAGAAGGTGTCTGTTCTGTATCCTCAATTATACAATGAGAGGAAGAAGGTGAGGACTACTCTAACTACTTTTGATAGCTTTTTACACAGAAATAAAACACTGTCATATCAATGTTTCTTATGCTTTAAGTTATGGTATAATAAATAAATATTATTTTTACTAATTTTTCATTTCCCTATGCAATTATAACAAACAGTAAGAGCTTTTAATGTTTTGATAAAAATGTTTAAAGGTCACGGAGTGATCGTAAACCACCCCCCTTGATTATTAAGATCACTTAGCGTGGTTTCAACTTACCCGTCATGTTTATGGCCCTGCACTACTGCACTAGGCAAAGACTGCCTCCATGCATACCTGGTTTATGTGGAGTTAGATTACAATTTCCTCACATCTGTTTGTGCCAATTCACATAGACTGTGAGGAAACCTCTGGAAAAAGAACCTGAGTCACTAAGATGAGGTAGGAATTAGGGCTCCAGGTATAGTTTTGGAGGCTGTTATTGAACCCTAACCTGATCCAGCCACCTGATCCAGCCACCTCAGGGTGTGACCCTGAGCAGGAAAGAGTTTTGTGGGGAAAATGAGACCCACTGCACCTGCATAAGGTCACCCTTCTGTTGAGGGATCTGGATCTAAGAATGTGTTCTAGCAAAAGGAATATGATTCTTCACTTGCTTCACAAGGGACAACCAAGATACAGACTCAAGCCCTGGTCTGGGCTGAGCGTCTCTGGGCCTCCTGGGACCATCTGGGCCTATGATGATGGTAAAGTAGCCAGAGGATCTCTGAGGCCAAGGGCTGCAGGACAGGTGGGGGCCGTAGTCCCAAAGAGCAGGGAGGAAGCCATCAGTGTTTAGATATGAGCAGCAGCTCATTTAGAAGGGAGTTGAGAGTGGAGCTGAGGAACTGGGTGTGTGCATTTGCTGTAGTCACTCAGGTGTCCCCAGGAAGAAGCAGGTAGGGCCAGGAGACAGAGCTTTGCAGGACGGCTGAGGTTCAAGCTTGGGAAATTCTGACTATATTAGTGCGATAGGGTGGCTATATAATTTATTGTTCAAACTGGGAATATTTTGAAAGGAAAAAGCATTGTTATTAGTAATTAAACCTTTTAGGAATTAAAGTCACAAATGTGTTATTCCTGGCAAACCAGGCTGTAGAGTCACCTTAGTTACAGATGGAATCCAGGTAATGAAAACTAGAGGTCAAATCAGAATGAATAACAAACAAATGAGTTTGTCCTGTCTGGTGTCCCATGCTGGGCTCCCTGGAAGTGGACTTTGGGATAGAGGTGAGTGGGCAGCACATTTATTAGAGAGCATTCTTGGGATCTACACCTGGGAAGGAAAGGGAGGACAGCAGGGTCAGGCAGAGGGAGTAGCTGGACGCTGCCTTGCTCAAGGCACCAGCTGACCTAGTGGGGAAATCTGGGACTGGGATGACCTTCAGAGCTGCCCCAAGTTAGGGTGAAAGGAACAGGCCTCGATTCTCCACATCCACAGCCATTGGATGTAGCTGTCTCTGAGCACTCTCCCAGCTGGAAGCAGATTTCTGGGGAGCACTGGCAGCTGGCAGCACCCACAACACCCCTGAAAGGGGACATGGCGGCATATCACAGTGTCCAGTACTCTCAGGGAGAGGGGAGCTTGAATACAAAGGATCTATGAAGCTATGCACCTTAAGGTCAGTCGTTAGTCAAGTTCTACCACAGATGTTATTACATTTGTTTGAAAGAAGAGCTAGGAATCAATGAAATTAGCATGTTGGATGTGTATATGCAAATGATGTTGCCAAAAAAAGCAGTTCAGTATCTCAAATCAATAAGATAGTACCGATGTTCCAGGTACTGCTTGGAGAATTTTTTCTCTAAGGGAAAACTCTACCCAGCTCTATTTGGTAATATCTTCATTTAAGACACCTGCATAAGGCCTACTATGCTCCAGGCATGGTTGGAGGCTCTGTGGAAATATTAAACTATTTAGTTTTCATCTCAAACCTATGAAGTGAGCACAACAACCAAGTAAACAGAGACCCCTGATCTAGCAATCTGCTCTTATGGTACTGCCAGAATTTTGGACCCAAATACCGTGCCAACAGACAGACACCCTACTTCTAACCATTATGCTAGGCTGGTCTCTAACCCACCATTTAATTTAGTTGCTACTATATCATTGCAACAAAGATTAGCAAGTATTTATTAGACTCAATCTGTTGCCTATGCTCCATATTTTAAGGAAATAAAAATCTTTTCTCTGGGGTGATGCTAAAAAATAAAATCATGATAATAATACTAGCAACATCTGACATGCACTGAGCTTAATACTATGCACCAGGCTCTGTCCTGACAGCTTTCCATGCATCACATTCTTTAATTTTGCAGAAGGCATATAGTGCCTACCTCAGAAGTGAAACAGGAAATAGTTCTAAAACCAGATAAGATAATACAATTAAAGGCTCCAGGGTGAGGGACAACTATCACTGGGCAAATGGTCAGAGAAGGATAGGCTAGGTTTAGATCCAGGGGACTTAAATCTTGAAAAAATCACCCCCCTGCCATCTTAGTTAATTTTCTCACAGCTGGGACAAAATGTCTGACACCCACAAGTTAAAGGAGAAAAGGTTTATTTAGCTCAAAGTTTGTAGAGGTTTCAGTCCATAGTCAGCTGGCTCCAAGGCAGGGCAGCATGGCTGAGGGGCACCACAGAGGAGAAACAGTCCATGGCAGGCAGGCAAGAGGCTGCAGCTGCCTGCTTGTGGCTGACTCTACAGTTGTAAACACCATGCTCCAGCTGCCTGCTAAAGGGCTTCGCCTACCAGCTAATGGCTCTGGGCAGCTGCCTCAAGTTGGAGGCTGACTGTGAGAGTTCTAGACCTCCCCCTGCCTCACTGCCCAGTTGCTGTCCTCTGCTCTTGCAAAGAGCATCCCAGCAAGGAGCAGGGCACCAGCCATTCTAGTTTCATCTTTCCCCCATCCTCTGACAAACTGTGAAGGTATTTTATTCCATAAACACATCACAAACAAACCTGATTTTGCAACCACTCTCACCTGAAGCTTGGCAAGGTGGAAGAATGGCAGGAGTGCACTGGAGTCAGTGTTGCTGTGGCACCGTGGGGAAGAAGGCCCCACTAGTTTAGCATCAGATAATGCAGGCAGAATCAGTTTCTCAAAGACCCAAGACTGCAGGGCAGCAATCTCTGTTCATTTTGTCTGAGGAGCAATGGGGCCATAATCACAGTTTGGGGAATCACAGTTTCACAGGGTTTAATCCCTCTGTAAAGTCATTTCAGCTGTGGCCTAAATTGCTGCCCTATTAAGAATTTCCAGATTATTGGTGGTCGCGTTCTTTTTCTGAAGAAATATTTCAGACATTGTTTTTTCCACCATCTCATGCACTCAGGTCAAGGCCTCTGGCTCCTCTCTTTGGTGGAATGAAATATCCCAACCCGGCTGACTGTGAGATGGAAAGGTCTGCAGAGCTTTGGGCCAGGTGCTGTAAGAGGAGCTCACAGCTCCAGCGGCTCTGAAAATCTGGAGGAGCTGGCTTCTGACCACCTGCAGGGTTGGTCCTGTGTGCCTCTCTCTAGACCGCAGCTTTCCCTCCCCAGCTTTGGTTCGTGCTGTGGTTTCACGTTATGTTCCTGTCCCCGAGGCCCAGCCCCTCCATGAAGTTCCTCCTGTGCCTGGTCCCTGCTCACACAAGGGTCAGGCTGCGTGCAGCACAACCCAGGGTTTACCAGCCCTTGCTACTGCTTAGCTGCAAACCTTCTATCCTCATGTTGGTGGGAAACCTGCTGGAGGCAGGACGTCTTCTCAGCACTGAGCTAAGTAGATGGTATGAGCAGATGGAATAAAACTGCACTGATGAAAAGATGTGCGGACATGGTCTTTGCCTGGGTTGCTGATTGAGTTTCAGTATCAAGAGGGAGATCCTGTATTTACTGGGTTCCTCTCAGAGCACGTGAAATACGATCAGGAGAGACCCTGGAGGACATTTAACAGATAGTTGTTTTATGTTCTTTTTTAGGGGTTTGCAAATTTGGCCCAGAGACACATTAGCCAGGAAGACAGAAGAACCGGGCTACTTTCCTGCCTTCACTAGACAAAGCTCAGCATGGCCTTTAAATATATGTGCCCAAGTTTGTTTGAAAAGCACTTGGTAGTCTACTCAGGTTATTGTAGCAAAATACCATAAACTGGGTCACTTATAAACAACAGTAACTGATTTATCACCATCCTAGAGGCTGGGAAGGCCAGGAGGAAGGCATTAGCATCTTTGGTATCTGGCGTGGGCTGTCTTCTGGTCAAATAGTGCCTTCTAGGTGTGTCGGCAAATGGCAGGAACGGCAAGGGGTCTTTCTCAGGCCTCTTCTATAAAGGAAGTAACACTCAGAGCTTTGCCCCTGTGTACACCCACCTGGCAAATGTCCCATCTCCTAAAATCTTCACCTTGGAGACTTCAACAAGTGAATTTTGGAGGGTTGCAAACATTCAGACCGTGGCAGGTACCAAACAGTGAGCTTGACCCAGCACTCACAGTTCTCTAGCTGGCCTGGCAACTTTCCCATAAATACAGAATATTCTTAATTGATATTTTTAAAATAAATGAATGCACAGCGGGAATAGAGATGAACTAAAGCTTTTCTTCCCAGGAAGAAAATGATCCAGAGGCATCATTCTTGTTGAACTCTCTCTGGGTTGAAAAGGAAGAGAGAAGCTGCATCTGGGAGTTCATGCCGTCCAGCCTTCCCAGTCGCTGCACGGTCCATGGCCAGCCTCACCATACGGGGAAGCTTGTTAAAAATGTGGAGTCCCAGCCCCCACCCCAGACCTGCTAAAGCAGAGCCGAGTTTTAAAGAGATTCGTATGTGCTGCTTTATGGAACACAGGGAAGAGAATTCAGTGGTCTAAGGTCTGCAGTTTGGAACTACACTTGAATCCCTAGTGAGAAAAATGTCATCTCTAAGCCATCTCTAAGCAATGTCTTTATCGAAACCTGTATGTTTCAATGAGTTCGGCACTGCAGGAAAGAAGGAAGCAGAGGCAGGTCCAGCACACCAGGGCCCATGCGGTGTGAGTTCAGCCTCCGACCCTGCTGTCCTTCCCCATACAGCCCTCCTTCCTGCAGACCAGCCCTGGAGGGACACGGTTCCCATGGACAGCCCTTGCTTTCAGCAATAACAAGTCATCAAGATTGAGCTAGCAAATCTGTGGGGAAGACAGCCTAGTCAGAACCTCCGTCATAACATTTTTCTTTGGCGATGAAGCATCACTGGGTTTGTTGAAAGCTCCTTCAGAGTTGCTGAAGCTCAAGTGCTGGGGGGGGGCTGGGGGGCGGGCATCCTTCGCTCATTAGCTCAGGGGCACAGCTGTGCTGAGAAGGCTCCACTCCCTGCACGGTGTCTTGCAAAGGGAGTTGTTCTAGAATACTGTGCATAAAACTACAGATTCCAGAGTCAAACTGCTCTGCGTTCGTTTCCAGGCTCTGTTCTTGCTGGCTGTGTGACCTTGCATAAGCTTCAGTTTTAAAGCTATTAAGTGATATTTCTCTTCCTGTTTAATTTGGGTAAAGTTCAATTTTTCCTCTCTTGTGGATTTTGTTTTGGTGCTGTCTTTAAGAAATCTTTGCTGAGGTCATAAAATTATTTCCGTTGTTTCCTTCTAGACATTGTATACTCTAAGATTTTATATTTAGATCAACGATCTGTTTTTAGTTTTGAACATACTACAAGGTAAGGAAAGTAGAGTCTCTTTTTCCATTTCTCCTGCTTTCTTCCCCCTCTCTCCCTTTCTCCCTCCCTCCCTCCCTTCACAAAGGAAGTCTTCCCTTTCTCCCCGCCTTTTTTGGCATATGGTTATGTAATTGTTCTAGTACTGTCTGTTGAAAAGAGCATCCTTTACTCATTTAATTGTTCTTGTGCCTTTAGTGTAAATCAATGACCAGTATGTTTGTGGGTTTATTTCTGAACTCTGCTCTGTTCTGTCGAATCTATACGTCTGTCTTTTGACCAATACTATATTGTCTTGGTTATAAAAGCTTTACAGCTATCCTTGAAACTGAGTAGACAAGACAACTGCTTTAGTTCTTTATAAAAAAAATCTTGGCAATCCTAGGTCATTTGTTCTTCCATAATCATTTTACAAAATTTTTGCAAAAGGCCTACTGAAATTTCATGTTGAATCTATAGATATATTTGAGGAGAACTGGTATCTTGACATCATATCATCTTCTAATCCATTAATATAGTACGTATCTCTGTAGTTTATGTCTTTCTTAATTTCTCTCAGCAATATTCTATAGTTTTCAGTGTATAGATCTTGCACGTCTTTTGTTAAATGCATAAGTATTTTTGTCACTTTTGTAAAATAAATCTTCAATTTCACTTGCTAGGTGTTTGCTGCAAATTTATAAAATATGAAATGGAGTTTTGTATATTCATCTTTTAACATGTGACCTTAGTAAGTCCATTCATCGGTTCTATGAATAGTTTTGTAGATTCTTTAGAATGTTCTATGTAAAAAATCATGTAATCTATAAATAGACACTTCCTCCCTTTTTTTCTGATCTATAAGACCTTTATTTCTTTTCCTTGCCTTAGTGCAATGGTGAGGACAACCAGTACAATGTTGAGCAGAAGTTGTGAGGGTGGACAACCTTGCCTTGTTTCCAGACTTACAAGAAAAATTGCAGTGTTCAGTATTCCATCATCAAAGATGCCCCTTATCAGATGGATGAAGTTCTTTGCTAGATTGCTGGCATTTTTACCATGAACACATGTTAAATGCTGTCAAATCCTTTTTCTGTGTCTCATGAAATGATTGGTGGCTTTCCTTTTTTATTCTCAATGTGTGGTGAATTTACATTGATTAACTTTTGAAGAATAAACTGACCTTACGTTTCTGGGACAAATCCTCATAGATCATGATGTATTATTCTTTTTTATATATTGTTGGATTTAATCTGATGATATTTTGTTAAAGATTTTTGCATCTATGTTTATGAGGAATGTTAACCTATAGTATTCTTTTATCATAATGTCGTTGTCATGTTTTAGTATTAGAGTTTTAATGATACCATAAACCAAATTAGAAAGTGTATCTTGTTCTCCTGTTCTCTTCTCATTTTTAGAAGACTTTATGTAAGTTTGGTGTTATTTCTTCTTTGGATGTTTGATAAAATTTGCTAGTGAAATTACTTGCAGTCCAGAATGCAAGTTTTCTTTTTCATCTTCTGTAAATATTAGTGATACATATATATATTTTATATCATCAATTTTGCAGAAATAATTGGCATAAAATTTTTATAACATTTAAAAATCCCTCTTATCATTTTAAGGTTGGTAAAATGTATAGTGTTATCTCCTCCACATTTTGATATTGCTAATTTGTGTTCTCCATTTTTCTTGAACTATCTAACAAAATTTCTCCTTTTGGGGGGGTTCTTTGATAATTTTCTTTATCACTTGTCTGTTTCTTGTTACAATGATTTCTGTTCTTATCTTCGTTATTTTCTTTGTTCCACTTTAATTACTCTGGATTTCAGGTGAAATCATAAGTCTTTGACTTTAGTTAGACATTTCTTCTTTTCTAATATAAGAATTCAAAGTCAAACTTTCTTTTAAGTAGTTTTAGCTACAGTCTACAATTCATGTTGTATTTTCACTATTATTGAATTTTAAATATTTTATGATGTCCACGTGATTTCTTCTTTCACTATGGGTTGTTTACAAATGGATTTCTTTTTTACTAATAAAACTATAAGTGATGATTAGATTAAGGTGCTGATAATGTTGCTGAGGTTTTTTGTCCTGTGTTCTATCAATTTTTTGTCCAGCTCCCCCTTTCCCCAGCCATACCCTGCTGTGCACACTTCAGGGTTGGGATTTCCACACTTCCTGCAGACCAGTGTATATGCAGGCTCATTCCACCTTTTCCTCCTCTTGCTTCCTGGCCCCAAAATGATTTTGAGGAGCTTGCTTGCTCCACCCACTCTGCCAATCCAAACCCTGGGAAAGGAAACCTATTTTGTTTCCCGGGAATTCACTTACTCCTGAAAATGAGAACAAGAGAAAAGAAGTCATTCTTGAATAGTCCATCAAATTGCTTTATTTTAAAAAACAAAACAAAAAATACACTGCTGTTTCTAAAAGTAGGATACATTTTTTGGTGCTTTCCTGCCTGAAACTCAGGCTAAGAGAGATCACACAATTAGAAAATGCACACTTAGCAGGAGTTGGAAGCCCAGGAGATTCCTTCCTGAACCAAGCGCTGGACAGAGAGATCATTCGGCAGAAGTACGTGGCATTGGCCTGGGCTTTTTGGAGGGGGAGGGGTTACTCAGAAAGTCTACAGACCATTCCCCAGTGGAAATGCTTTCAGTAACAGGGCGCTAGCCAATTTGACCCTCACTTCCCGCAGTCCGCCTTCTCCTCCTTGCTCTTTCCTGCATTGTACATAGTCATGGAGGAAGAGCACCTGTCACAATGGGGTCAGGGTCGGGGGTCCCCTTCTTAGTTCCCGGAGGGAATGTTTGTCATGCTTTGCTATTTCCTCTGCTGGAGCACTCGTGATAACAGAACGGAGGCCCACTGTACTCTGCGGCTTTCTCGGTTTGTGGGGCTCAATTTAAATGCCATTTCCTTTAGAATATTAAATTATGACCCAAACATCTCTCCCCAATTCCTCATCCTGTTTCTTTCTGTCCTTTTTTCCTCTTCTCCAAGCAACTGATTATCTAAAAATCCATTGGCAAAATCCATTCTCCAGTCTGCCACCTGGAGAAGTGAGTTCTTCTATTTCTGAATGTTTTTCCTGCCTCGGGCCCCTGGATCTTGGAATGGGTGTCTAGGTCAGCAGCAGCCATCCAGCCAGGTGAGGGAGCGGCACCTTTCCGAGCCACGCGGACAGCACGGCTGCTTGGGGTTTCTCCCAGGGGGTATCGGCTCAGTGCAGGTGGGCCATGAGTGCCCCTTGGGAACATCGGCAGTGGTGGCCCCGGGGGCAGCAGAGATCTATGGGTCCTCTGAAACAGCCCAGGCAGCCCTCCCTGGGTCTTACCTTGGGAAATAAGGACAAGGGCAAAATTGTCGTTGGGTCAGCGTCATAAAGGTCTGCTTCTGTGAGTAAGTTTAGTCACAAGAGCTAAAAAGGAACTTTCAGCAGAAGAGCCCCCTACCCTTCCTGTTCCTTTCTCCATCCAGGCAAATGATCAGATGATGCCTCTCTGAAATTTCAGAGATCATATCTCGTAACTGGAGAAATTAAAAGTAAAAAATAAGGTCTTCCATTTCCAGATTCCTCCTCCAACTGGACTGCATGAGGGGATGTCTGCAAGAAATTGTGGGTAAATATCTCAGACAGGAAAAAAAAATGCACTTTAAATTGACACATCAGTCCAAACCACTAAGGTTATAACTCCTTTTTTCTCTTTCCTTTCCAGTAGAATAGTAAAACAGACTCGTTATTGGCAGCCCATTAGTGCTAAGGAGAGGCGGTCTCCAACATGACATCAGTCCACCGCTTGACCCAAATCTAGTATTTCACCAAAGCCTTATGCTGCCTGTTTTCCAACAGCGCAGAAGACACACACGGGGGAGAGAGAGAAGAAGGCATAAATAAGATACAGACTGGGGACTTTTTGATGTGTTTAGCACATTTTTGTGACTTCCTTTAATACGATAGTCCTTGCATCCTTCCACTATTAGGAGAACAAAAGACAAGCCTGAGATGGGGGGAGTGGAGGGGAGGGAGACTCATTCAGTAAAAAGTTCTGTTTCTCTTGTTAGCATTTTTTAATCCAACCGCTCAAAAGGGGATATGAACATGGAAAGAGAAGAATGGATAGTGTAGCCCAGTAACTTCAGATATAAAAAGCTCCTTCATTAATTCATAATTGAACTTAAATAAAGAGCAACCTGTAGGCAGCTGTTTCTAATATCACGTCCCCACCGCACATGAAAGACGCATTTATTCCTGCAGCAGCCTTCCTACCCTTGGGTGTTATCAGCTGAACATGTTTTGAACCTACCTAATGCATTTGAGGTAGCTTGGGTTTATTTTTCTTTCAATAAAATAAATGGTTTTGTAATTAAATTTCTGCACTGCCTGTGCTTAATGGTTACATTGACAAGTGCTAATGTATGGCGAGAGAATGAGTTTGAAATGAAACATGCTGTTTTCGAATCTGCAAGCAATTTTGCAGTGGGGCAATCAAACCCCTCATGCCAGGGAAACATTTTCATTAATCTGCTCAGTGCGCTCCTGCCCGCTCCGCTGGCCACACGAGGACACTTTTTAGCTCTCCCATGCCCACCCCCCACCTTAGCCTTTTTCTAAGAAACACACACACACACACGCATGCGCACACACACATGCACACATGCACACACAAATAACATGAAGCCAGCCATTGTTTGAAACCATTTTGTGGTCTCTGGCAGGCCGGCCTGTGGAAATTCGCTGACTTTCCACCTGAAACAGTGCAGCTGTCTCTCTCCCTCCGAAGGGACTGACCGCCTCAATGCTTCAGTCCCTGGCAGCTGGTCAACAAGAAAAGCTGTCCCTCCATTTTCTTTTCCTTTTTAAAACCTTTTTCCCTTTAGGTAATTTATTTTTGAATAAATCTCATACAAAATAGAGAACAGTTATTACATATCTGGCCTTGCTCTATGCAGACTACTTCAAGCTCTGGCAAAGAAGCCTGCTGGCCTTTCAGCCTTGCACTTCTAGAGGATCCATGAATGGAAACCTGAGTTGGTGAACATGGTCCTTGCTGGCACTGCTTTACCTGGGAAGGGCGCAGGTATGGGACCTGGCCCCAAGACCGTGGCTTGTCCCTTCCCGAAGGCCTGAACACTAGCGGGATGGATGCCTTCCAAGTGGGCAGCTGCTCTGGAGCCTGCAGAGCCCCTCATCAAAAGCAAGGTATAGGGTACCAGGCCCACAAGCTGTCTGGGGCCTGCAGAGATGGGGAACAACTGGGAGCCTGTGGTTCCATTGCTGCCCACAGGGTGCACTACTTAGCGTTTTCTCCCAGGCTGGTGGAGAGCAGCCAGGGGGCTGACAGAGTGGATGCTGACTGACCCGCCAGGGCAGCCAGGATCACATGCTGTCCTGCCTGGCCTGCTCTGTCTTGCTCTGTCCCGGGACAGGGTGGAGGGGAAAGGCTTTTGTGTGGTCCCGCCTCCATGAATTTAGGGCAGTGAGAGACAGGAGATGACAGAGTGTAGGGCGAGGAGCCTGAGGAAGGATCCTGGCTCCTAGAACTCCTCCCTCCCCCATTTCCTAAATCCCAAATAAGTCTAATGTCTTCGCTAGGGAAGAGGCTTGGATGTGAAAGTCCTCAGGAAGGAGACATGGGATTGGAATCTTCACTCACGTGCCAGTGAAGGGCAAGGTCCAGCTCATCGTGAGAGGGATAACGAAAGAACTGGTGTTAAGTAGTGCCTGACCGTTAGGGGAGAAATCTTGGGAGGGGCCGGCGAAGAAGTGGGAGACAAGTGTTAGAGCCAACAGGCACCTGCACTGCAGCCCTACGAAGAAGTAGGAAGGCCCTTGACTAAACAATAGTTAGTAGATTTATGGAAGAATGCAGAATTTTATCCCGGGTAAAGGGGCAGCGAGAACCATGTCCCAGAAGGAAGAATAAAGAGGCTGTGAGGAAGAGAAGCTAGAGACCGTGAGGAAGGGCCTCAGCTGAGTCTGCACTGGGGTCCTGCGGAAAGCAGGATACCATGGTGCAGGTCCTGACGGCAGCACTCTGCCTCCCACTAATGCTCCACTAGCTACTTCCCATATGGCGAGGGGAGAAACTGCATTCAGTTAGCAAACAAAGAGTCTCACTGTGGGCCCATCTTGCGGCTAGGTTCTTTCAGGGTCCAGGCATAACAAAGACAAGGGCTGCCCGCTCCAGGATGAAATATGTGCTGTGTGACCTCAGAGCGTGGAGTGAACTGTGCCAGGAGGAACAGAAGGAAGCTTCAGGGAAGAAGTGAACCCGGAAAGCGGAGCAGGGTTTCAAAAGGCCGGACGTTCTGAGGTAAGGAGCCAGCATGAAGGGGAGGTATGAAGGTAAAAGTTGTCTCTGTAGAATGATGAGTGGCCCCAAATAAATGGTAGGTAAGGTAAGAGCCTGTGGGGTATATATGGGTAGGGGTGTGTGTGTATACCTGTGTTGGTTGGGGCGGGAAAGGTGGTGAGAAATGGAATTGGAGGGTTCAGGCAGGGCCACATTGAGAGCCTTGATCAGCAGGCCAGAGGCCATGCTTTCTTTGGTAAACAACAGGTACACCTTGAAGGTGTTGGGGCCTTGAGGATGGGGGTGAGGGGGGAGGGAGTGATTCTGTGATCTCCCCCACCCTATGTAAGCATTGATGGACATTGTGAGCCATAATGAGGGCAGGCTAAGGAGGGAAGATATTGCAGGCAGTCTCCAAAGACTACTTCAGTGGCCTGAGTAAGAGAGAAGGAAGCCTGCAAGGACAGAGGATGGATGCTGGGCAACTAGTCCGATGTGGTGCGAGGGAGAGAACTGCCAGTCAGTAGTGGATCTCAGGGTGCCCAGGAAGAGGACTATGGTCATGGCAGAGACAGGGAACTCCAACAGGGAAGTGAGTTTGGTGGAGGGAGAAAAGAATACACCACTTCTAAATGGATGCATCACTTAGAGTTCCTGGTGGTGACTTTTATGAAGGACTAGCCAGAGGACAGAAATGGACCAAAACAGGAGAAAGGCAGAACCCTGGGGATTGCCAACATCAAGAGGAACCTCTGCACCAGCAAGAGGGATCAGCAGGCTCAGGACATGGGCTGAGAGAAGGGAGGAAAGATCTGAGCAGAAAGGCTAGAACACATTTCTGTGCTTCAAGGAGACCCAAGAACTGTGGTCAGAGGGATGGGTGGCTTTGGCAATGAGAGGACAGTGGCTATTCCTGGAGAAGTGTCCTAGTGAAAGAGAAGTTGGGAGCGCTGTGGGGGGCAGGCAGTAGGAGGGGTGTTGGACAACGTTTTTATAAGGTGTTGCAGTGATGTGTGTGAGGAAAGCTTTTTTGGGGGATGGGCCCTAGACCATAATCAAGCAGGAATCAGTAGAGGGAGAGACTGAAAAGACACCATAGAGGAACTCTGATGGAGCAAGGCTCTGGGAGAGGCAGGAAGGGGTAGGCCTCGGGACACAGCGGGAAGAACGCATGGTGGTCAGAGAACCTCTGCAGTGATGGCAAAGGGAGGCTAGAGTGTCGGCCCCCTCTCTGGGAAGAACAATGGAATCATGTGCTGAACACCAGCGAGAGGCGGGGAAGGAGGTATTGGAAGGGTTGGGATTGGAGATGTGAGGCAGGCAGGGGGATGCAACGTCAGCATTCTCAGTGGCCCAGAGAAACCTGCAGAAGATGGGAGCTTGGCCTGGTACCGGCCCTGTCTTCCTGGCCGACACACTGCTTGAACCTTTCAAGTCTATCTGAAGCAGAGAACATGGCGTTGGGGCTTCTCTGGCACAGATGGTGCCACGGCTGCTATGGGAAGCTAGAGGCAAAGGACGTGAAGGACAAACCAAGGAGAAATTTGTAGCTGGAAGCTTTTATATTGACATTGTGAACTTTGTCTTCAAGACTCATAAAGCCTTGTCTTGGCTGAAATTTGAAGACTGAATCTGAAAAAGTTTCAAGAAGAAACACAACCTCTGCCAGCGAGAACTGTGAAGTAGGAGTCTGCAAATTCCCTTGTCAGATTTTCTATCCCCTGGTACTCTTCTTTGTCATGATCTGGGTAGACAACCCAGAATTTTCACCTTGGGACTCCTGTCCATCTTCCTCAGGACACATTCTGGTCCAGCTTCCTGGAAAGAACGTGCTGTTTACATGAAGGCAACCTCAGTAAAACACAAGGTTGAAAAATAGAATTTAAAAAATACAGAAAAAAAAGAAAGAAAAAAAACAGGGTTGACTCTACAACATTCTGTAGTTTCTTGCTTTCTCTTTACAGCAGTAAAATCAAACAAAACCAGTTTAGCTGCAATGTCCTTGTTTTTTGACTTGCTCTTGATATTCAATGGGGTTGTCAAAGTTCAACAGATACTGAACAAGTTCTAGCCAGTTTAGCTTTGGAAATGAAACACTGTCAGAGCTGTGGTCAGGTGTGCACTGTCTACATGGATGGAGAATTCTGGCATCGGGTAAAATTGCTTCCAGCTCTTATCTTTTGTGAGTCAGAGCACACACAGAGTTTCTCCACTCTGAGTCTCTGCTGAGTGAAGAAAAGGTTGCGCCATGGGTACCATTCACTGCGAGCCACCTTAACGCGGAGAGATGGGATTCCAGGGGCTCTGTTCTCTGTCTCCTTCAAGCATCTTCACAATCCTCCCCAAAGCCCTAAGAAGTTTTGAAGCCACTCTTTATGTCTTGTTACCTTAAAGCCCTTGACCTCTACCATTAGCTGGTCAGAGCGAGGCCAAGAAATTCAGAGTCCAAGGAAGGCCTCTGTGGTGTCAGCAACCCCAGCGTCTATCCAGCCCTGACTCTTCTGACTGCTCAGACACCAGGCATGGTTCAGAGAGGTGCCAGTGGGGAGCAGCCTGCTAGACTCAGAGGGCAGAGTATGGACTGCACATCCAAGGAAACGGCCACCTCCGTGTATCCAGGGAGATACCTATCACCATATACGTAGTCACTCCTGTGTGCTCTTTGTACTTTGTGTCATGGCCACATCTACAAAGAATGAATTTCATAATTCAGCTTTTCACCGTCTTCAGGGGACACTTCTTTCTCTCCTAAGCTTCTAAAGGAGCCATTTGGAACTTGCCTAATTGAATTTGATGACTAACCAAAGATGGGAAGAAGTAAATGATTAGGATGGAGAGCCTACTATAAACACTTCGCTGAATGTTCACCTTTGTGAAACTGTTTCACAGTGTACTTGTAATTTAGGTAGATTTATCCCCATTTGGAAGATGAGGAGTTAGGCTATAAGATCTGGATTCAAGCCTAGATCTCTTCTCCACGTCTCATCAACTGCCTAGTCGGTAATACCAAGATATGCTGCCCTACAGCAACCTTGGTCTCTCCATATTAAAGAATGGGTGCTCCTATTCTGATGTTCCATGTCAGTGTCTATGTGGAAGAGGACTAAATTTCTAAACATGTTGGCTGGAAACCAATAACCCTTTCATGCAGTGTTACCATAAGCCAGCACTCTAGAGAACAAGTAGAAAAAGAAAGAGCCCTCTGCAACTACCAGCTGTGGAATACATGAGAAAACTTGTCCACTTGCCTCATCTTCCTTGCAGCCAAGCCCCAGAGGCTTGGACTGTCACTTTAAGATACAGAACAAACACCACGAAATAACTCCAAGGACCCGGTGAGCTTTAAGGGGCCCCTTGCTGCAGCAGCATCCTGTGCCAGCGAGTCCTCGCGTGGCCTTCTTCAGTGGTGGCAGGTGAATGTCCAGAGGGAGAAAGGCGTGGTTAGATCCCCCAGCTGACACAGTATCCCTTTGGTTGGTTTCCTGGAAGTCTCCCCTTGCGCCTGAAGGAAGATGGCTAAAACCGGAAGGAAAAATGAGACTGGTCTGATGACAGGTAGCAAGTGAGCTCAGTGCCAGGCGGCAGCGTACATTTTATGTAGCAGAAACTGATGATCCATCTTCCCTTTGGCCTTGAGTCCTTGTTAAAACCTCCAGGAAGGAAGCAAAGGGAAATGTCACAGAGGAAAGGAAGGGCAGGGAGAAGGGAGCCAGGACAGTTCCCACAGTGAGAAGATGCCTGCCTGGGGGAGGTGGCGCCCGAGGGCTGCCTGTGAGAGGCGAAGGGAGGCTGGGTGCTTTGGGGCCGAAGTGCTAGTTATGAGAATTCCTTAATGGGCCTAAACCCTGAGGGAGGGATGTGAGCACTGCCTGGCGCCGGCTTGGCCAAAGCTTCTGTCCAGATGGGAAACGTACAAAGAAGTGAGGTAGGAGGCGGGAAGAGACTTTGGGCTGCTGAAGGTGACTGATGGCCTTGGGATAGCGACTCTGGCTCCTGCGGGATCAGGTTTTACAGGAAAGAGACACAAAGATTAGTGACTTTCAGGTGAGAAAAAAACCCTCGTTCCCAGTTTCTGGCAGAAAGTTTCTTTGTGGCTCCTTGAGAGTTTCGGTTGTGTTCCCCGCCTCCAGGCCTCTGCTCATAACATTTCTGCTTTCTTCCCGTGTATCCAAAGCCCACCAGGCCAGCTGGGGCCTCGCCATGGCCATGAAGTCATCCCTGAGTGTCTAACTTGGCGCCTCCCCGCTTTGACCTGCTGACTTACCTTATGCAGAAGGGATATTAGTCTCATCCAACAGAGATGTGCGTTTAGGATGAACATTTGTCTTTTCAGAGGCTTGAATTACTGAAAGATTCTGTGGGAACAAATTTATAAGGCTTAAGACATTAAAATATTTTATAGAGTAAAATATAAAATTGGTAGGAATGTTTAAATTCATGTTGAGGCTTCAAGGACACTTCATGAAAATGGACAGCCACTTTGAGCCATAACCAACTAGTTAACCGTGCACTCTCCTACACTGGGGGACTTGGGTAGCTGAGTTAGAGAAGCAGGGGATGAGACAGCAGGAGACACAGGAGGACCCCTTTCCTTGAGGATGCCGGCCACTGGGGGACTGGAAGCCTTGCTAATTAGGAGCAAATGGAAATTGTTTTAATTAAACTGCAGTTAAAAATAACAATGGTAAATACTACTGATCACATACTTCCCACAAGTCAGGCATTCATAGATTACACATTTCATTTCAATCAAGCCTCATAACAAATCAATTAGGTAAATAACACTCCCATATTATAGCAGGTGTAATCGAGCCAGGTTAGGTACAACAACTTCCCCAAGTCAAAAGTGAGTAAGATCAAAGTCTGGGATCCAATGCCAGGTCTAGCAGACTGTTAGCTACTGTGCCATGACACTGCAGGGATCTTAAAGAAGAGACATATAGCATATGTGCCCACAGTGTGTCACAGACCCTTCCTAAGAGTGATTCTCGGGTTGGTGCAGATGTTGGCCTCCCCAAGTGTAGATAAGTTTCCAGCTCAAATGGAGAGCTCAGCGTGTTCCAGTGGCTTCCTCTACATCTGGGGCTCCCGGCCCAGGTAAATGGGGACTTTGCCCCTTGTTGCACCATCTGGAAGCTCTCACAGGGCCCCAGCTTGACTTATCTAATCAGTGATAAAGTGGCTAATTTGGTCTCCATCCCTGTTCAGGTTTGGGAATCACCAAGTCAGATCTAAACGTCCATCAGCAGGAGATGTTCATTTTGTCCTGGCAAACAAAACAAAGAAAACTTAGGCTGATAAATCAAGCCTAGAGCCCCCTTGATGGGCCAGTTTATCTCCAAGAACTTTTCCAACCAGGAAGCACTTTGCTGATATTTTTCATTGTTGTCACAATGCCCATCGTCATTACTTACAGGAATACCTATCACACCCGTTGTATTCATTCAGCCCTCTAGCACTTTATGACACGCATGGCCCAGGAAAATTTTGGCCGGTTTAGGGTGACGGGAGGAAAGGGAGGGTCTTCATTTCCTGTCCTCTACAGCCTTTCCTTGGCACGTCCCTGCAGAGGGAGTGGGTTTTAACATCCTGTGCACACTTCTCCACCGTCTATTCGGATTTGTCCCATCTCCCAAAAGGCCCTTCTAACTTTACACTGCACGAATTCATGTCTTAGGGTCTTGCCAAATCTTGTCAGATCCTAATGTTTTTCTTGGCAGGGATCGTACCTTTCCACTGAAATGGATCTGGTGAGTCGATTGGGCCTGAGTGCTGCTTCTTTGGGCACTGCGTACAGCCACTGCCTCCCTTCCCTGGCTCCAAGGGCACTGTGCGCTTTATGTCCTGCCTCTTCCAAGCACACTGGCTGCTTCAGGAAGTGCCACGCAGGCCCAGGACCCACAGGAGATGACTAAGTGGTTGCTTTGGTGTCATCCTTGGTGCCAGCAGGCCTCTCCCAGCCTCTCCTGCTGGTGGCTCTAGTCTTTCAGGTTAGAAAGCAAAGCTCGAGCATCCATTCAATCCATATTCGTACAACTCTGTTCACTGTCCTAGGCACATAGCAGTGTTCACTTGACAGTGAACAAAACAAAACAGGAGTCTGGTACTCACAGCACTTAACTTCTAATTCACCTAATCAAGTTTTAAAATGAAGGGGTTAGGAATTTAATATGCTCTTTCTCTTCCCAGTGCTATAATGGAATTCTAGATGTCTGTGGGGGCAATATTTGGGACAGAGAGACCTTTTAGTTCTTTTACAACAGTAGGTCAGCAAGGCCTGTTTTGTAGGATCTACAAGCTAAGAATGGTGTGTGTACTTTTTTTCTTTTTTCTTTTTCTGGCTTGCTTGCTTTCTTTCTTTCTTTCTTTCTTTCTTTCTTTCTTTCTTTCTTTCTTCTTTCTTTCTTTTTCTTTCTTTCAGTATTGGGGGATTGAATCTAGGGCCTTTGCACTGAGCTACATCCCCAGCCCTTTATTTCTTTTTTTATTTTGAAACAGGGTCTCACTAAGTCACTGCATTGCCCGGACTGGGCTCAAACTTGCCATTCTCCTGCCTCAGCCTTCCAGAAAGCTAAGACCACAGGTGAGTGCCACCACAGCTGGCTGGTATGCACAGTTTTTTAGAGGTTAAAAAAAAAAAATGAAAGAATATCTTGTGACATGTGAAAATTATGAGAGATACACATTTCAGTGTTCAGAAAGCTTTATTGGAACATAGCCACACCTATTCATTTACACATTATCCGTGGCTGTTTTCACACCTCAGTGGCAGATTTAAGTAACTGTAACAGAGATTTCATGTGGCCCCCAAAGCCTACTACATTTACTGTCTGTCCCTTCACTGAAAGTTTGCTGACCTCAGCTCTAGAATCATGTGGTGGAGACAGACATCTATTTTCCATGTATGTAAACTAGCCCAGTCTGACAAGCAGGAATCCCACTTTCTCATTCTGCCTGTGGAAAAGAATTGTCAAGAGGACTGGATGTTGGAGGCTGAGAGCTGGTCCCTGACATCTGTTCTCTCTCTGGCACACTGAGACAAGCCTCCCTGGGACGTGTTCCCACAGACACAAGATTCCTTCCCGGCAGCATCTTCAATGTTGTTTGTCACATTAAATGCAAACTTTCACCTTGGGAGGTTCTGGGTTCCCCCGTGGGGGGCTCATCCATGACCTGGGCTCTGCAAACGTAAACAATAATGTTTATGCTTGGAAAGAACAGGAGTTCTAATCCCTCCTCTGCCACTTTATACTTTGTGCAGTATTTGCAAATTATTTTAGACAGAAACCTCAGTTCTCTTGTGCTTTGCTTCCCTCGAAGACTATTAGGAGTAACGAATGTGATCAAAGTTGTGAAGGTGTTTGTGAGGTGAACTGCAGCTGCAAATACATTGTGTATTCTCCCTTCTTGGGTAGGCAGCAAGGCTGGCTGAATTCTGTCCTTTGTTCTTTGTGGAGATGTGGTTGGGGGGTGGATCAAGGTTAGCGATAACCTAAACCAAGTTCTCCTTCCTTTGCTCAGGGTCTCTGCCTGCCCTGAGCAGCCCCTGCCACCCCTCATCTTGGATTCCACTTCTTCTTTGGAGCCAGTTCTGGGGATTCCCAACCACGTGGGGGCACTGTCTCTCATGGCCAAGACCTCCCCTGCAGTCCCTCCTCTGGGACTCTGTCCCTTAGTTTGGAAGTTACCACAGCTGTCCCCTTTCAAACACCTCCAAACCCTTTTCAATCAGAGTGGACCTATCAGGCGCAGCCTGCTCAGCTGATTTCTCTGATATCTTAAACTGGACTGCTATGTTCTTCAGCTAATTTAGGGTTAGGGGAAGGTGATTGTGCCGAGAGGAGTGATTTAAAAAAAAAAAAAAATCTTCCTCCCTCCCTGGCCTCTTGGCCTCTCCTCTGCCACTTTATACCTTGTATAGTATTTTGCAGATAATTTTAGACAGAAGCCTCAGTTCTCTTGTGCTTTGCTTTCCTCGAAGCCTATTGGGAGTAACGAATGTGATCCAAGTTGTGAAGGTGTTTGTGAGGTGAACTGCAGCTGCAAATACATTGTGTATTCTCCCTTCCTGGGTAGGCAGTTTCTGTCCCACTGCTCTTCGTGGTGTCACCAACGGCTCCATGGTGCCAGGCACCTGGTGGGAGCTTACTAAACATTCTTAGAATGAATTATGGTATCTTGGGATTGGTGAAAGACCTGGCTCATTCTACTGATACCTTTTATGAGTCTGTACACATCCCTTCTATGATAAACACAGCATTCTACACACAGTAGGCCTAATACATGTCATTGGATGAAGATGACAATGAGCACAAGGTTGAAAAGTCAGGTCACCAAATCTCAAAGCCAAATGAGCAAAACGAAGCATGTAAATAGGTCAACGTTGAATAGTATCTTTTTACCAAGAATTTTCATTTGCCAGAGGGCTAGTGTCTTGCATTTCACATTTTGTTCAAAGACTGAGCTGCCATGATATGATGAAAACTTGGGACTCTGACACATGACCTGGGAAGTTCTATCTCCTGAGAAATTCTCAAACCAGGAAAAGAAATATTCTAACAGTGACACACAAAGACTGGCCCTTATAATCACCATCCTCCATATTTAAGGGAAAGAGCTTTTGATTATGGGGTGTAGAACAGATGTCAAATCCCCAGCCACTTCTGCTATTTGCTGTTTGTTATGAGTCACCCTGGGGCCCATCCATCCCGGCACCAATTTTCAGGGGAAGCATCGCTGTGTGGCCAGCAGTACGTGCTGATGGACGGGCTCACCAGAGGAACGCTGAGAGGCTGGGCCTCAGGCTTCCGCAGACTCTTGCCTTCTTGGCATCTTCAGTCACTTTGTTCCCTTCCCCCACACCTCTCCTGAATCACCTTCATCCTTTCTTCTCCGAGCTGGATTCTCAGTCTCTTCCTGGGCTCCCATGTCTTCTCCTGCAGCACTGGCTTGTCACAAGCAGGAGACAGAAGCTGCAGAATACTGCTGCTCCGGACATACACGCGCTTTCTGCCACCCACGGGTAGCTGAGTTCTACCGAGGGACAGCAGTGCAAAGAGGTGAGTGGCTTTCTCCATATTCTCCTTTGGGGGCCCCACAAGGGAATCTTGACAGCCAGACTTGCCCTCTCATTCCAGGGTCCTCCCTGGGGCTGCCAGCAGGCTCAGCCCCTCCCGCCAGAGGATCTACCTCTCACCTTATTCGGTATTCCAAACCATGCATGGGCAAGCCCCTTTCCCTCCCAGCTCCCATTAAAAATGTTTTAATCAAAAAGTTAAAATTGTATTTTTTATCTGGTACAACATGATGTTTTGATAAATGCACACACTAATGGCTAAATCAAGTTATTTAACATGTGCGTTGCCTTGCATACTTTGTGCTGCGAACACTTCAAATCTACTCTTAGTAATTTTCAAGTATACAATATATTGTTATTAACTGTAGTTACCATGATGAACAATAAATCTTTCCCCTTCTCTTTAATTAAGTTTAGATTGTGCTAGGGTTTTGCATAAGGAACTTTGCTAGAAACTGAAGGAAAAACTCTAACAATTGGAGTAGGGTTTCCTAAGCCTGGCAGCCCTTCTCCTTCTGCTTGTTTACATGGTTCCTGCAGCAACCTAGCAAAGCCCTAACCTGGGAGGCGCAGGTTCTACTCCAGTGGATACAGCTGGTGTCAGCATGGCTGACCCACCTCTCATCCATCAGCCCTGTACGGGAGTTCCTTTACTTGCCTTTGCTATTGCCAGTCTTTTCTAATTTTGGCCATTTTTGCGGGTATATACTAGTACCACCTGATAATTTTAATTTGCATTTCCTAAAGAGTAACAATAATAAGCAGCTTTCCCTATACTTTTCCATCTGGTTATCCTCTTGTAAAGTGTATTTAGGAGCCTTGCACATTTTTAACTGGCTACAGCTGGTGTCTTGGATATATCCTCTTTATGAATCTTCTCGCCCTTGCACTCTCTTCACACTCACATGGCCCCAGTGAAATCTTTTGGTAACATAAAACCATGGAGTTAGGGGGAGGGGTACACAGTATGGCAGGCTGCTTTTGGTCAATTGCATTTCCAAATCACTTTTCACAGTCAATATATATAATTCAGCATCACAGAAGGTGTCCTTGTGTTCCGTCCCAGTCAACACAAGCCCTGCAAAAGCAAGTCCTATCCTGACCTCTGTCACCAAAGGTTTGCCTCTCCTGCTCCTGCCCTTCACACAAATGGAAGCATGCAGCATATACTCTTGTGTCTGACTCCCTTTGCTCTGCATTATGTCCATGACATTCATCAACTTTGTGTGTAGCAGTAGTTTATTATTTTTCATTGCTATATGATGTTCCATTTTATAAATATGTTGCAATTTGGGTTATTTCTGAGTTGGCGATATAATGAATAAGTTTGATAAATAAATATATACACGAATCTAATAGTTATACTTCTAAAAAATATAAAGCTTTATTCTTGACCACATCTTTGATGGATGGATGTAATCTGGGCCCTCTACCTAGGAATGGAGTTGCTGGATGTTGGGGTATGAATTTGTGTTTTGTTTTAGCAGATATGGAAAGTTTTCCAAAATGGTGGTACTAGTATACATTCCTACCCATGTTGTGCATGTGTGTGCATGTGTGTGTGTGTGTGTGTTTTAGTTGCTCTACATCTTCAACACTTGATATTATCCAATTTTTAAAAATTTGGCTTTTCTGCAATGTATGTATCTCAGTGAAGTTTTAATTTGCATTTTACTGATAAATAAGTACACTGAGAACCTTTTTATAAGTTTATTGGCCTCCTTTATGAAGGACTTATTGAGTCTTTTGTACACGTGTGAACTTTAGGTTGTTCATATTTGTCCTTTTGATTTCTAAGAGTTCTTTATATATATGGATACTCATTCCCTGTCAGATGTATGTGTTGTAAATATTTTTCTCCCAGTCTGTGGTTTGCCTTTTCATTTACTTAATGATATCTGTTGATGAATGGAAGTTCTCAGTTGGAACGAAGTTCCAGTTACCAGGAGTTTCTTTGCTTGCTCATCAGGAGGACACCCTTGCCTGTGGCTCTTTCTCTGCTCTGTTGGCTACAGGCTCTCCGGTCCCAGATGCCCCCTCCACCCTTCCTGCAAGGTTCTTCTGCTCTGGAGACTTGCTCAATTTACTTCCTGTAGACTCCTTGGATGGAGACTGAGGCTACTACTCCTCTTTGGGGAAACAGTTCTCTTCCTGGTTCATGCCTGGACATTTCCTCAAGGCAGAAGGACCTGAAGACTGAACTCTATCATCCTTCTGGGGGTTCCCGACCTATGTTCAGCAGCCAGTACTCCTACCCTACTTCCCTCTGCAGTTCAGCTTCCCATCTGAAACCACTCTGGGACATGTTCACCAACCAGAGGTAGTTCACTTATCCTTATCCAGTCCTTCCTGGCTCTGGTTACCAGCTGTGACAGGTGATCTTGACACCTCCATCAGTGTCTTCTCAGCAAGGGAATGCTTCTCAAGATCTCTATGCTCCAGGATTACACTATAAAGTTCCTGTTCACCTCAGGAACAAGATCTTACATTGCAGGCACAACATGTACACTCCAAATTTGGGTCCAGAATAATCCAGTCAAAAGGCTATGACCATCTCATTGCATATCTCTAAAGTATGTCAAGAACGGCCCCTCTTCCTCCTCCAAATGAGTTCTTCATGTGGAAGTGGAATTATCTGGAAGTGCAATCAAATAATCACAGAAGTCCATATGACTGGTTGTAAAAAATTTGCAACTTCATTTCTACAAACCTCTATTTCCAAATTAGCATTTAATTACAGATATAGACAATCTATGGTTGCATAGCAATACCTGTGACTTTGTCATCAATAGCAATCACAGATACCTTTATAGCACATAGTTGTTAACAGCATTTTGAATTATTATCACATTTATCATTGCTTTGATATTACAGAAGTTACAATCATCACCAGATCTTACATTTGATGTACTAATGAAGAAGCAAATGCAATACAGGTATTATCTTGCAAACTTGTTTCTTAAAAATAGCTTGGTAACTAACTTAATATAATTTATGCATTTAAACACTTTATTCTGGTAAGCAGTTCATAAGTTTAGAAAATTCCCAAAGGGTCCTAGGTACAACAAAGGTTAAGAACTTACTGTCAATTAAAGAATCCTCTTAAACCCATAGCAATGTAAAGCCATACTGGTGACTTGGTAGCTGTGATTCTGAGCGGGTAGCGCTAAAAGTCTGCTCCATCTTTGTTAATGTGTTCTTCTGGCATGGAGACAGGGCTCGGGGAGTCTCAATGGACACAGGCATGTGGCTCCAGTTTTCTCTGGATTCTGGCATCCCACGGATTTGGAAACACTAGGGCATCTTTTTTTGCAGGTCAGAGCAAATGGGTAGCTATCGAGCTAAACAGATTTCACGCTTGACTTCCCAGGAATAGCCCAAATGATGATCTGTTTGGGAGAGTAAATTAAAGAGGTAAGTGGACACATGGGCTTTATTTCATTTAACTTCTGCTGGTTTAGCTGCTCCCCTAAGCATCTCAAAAGAATACAGTTTGTCAGACTTCTCCTGGCATCCCTCCCCCTGCCACCAAATTCTGGCCAAAGCTTGCCTTTCTGAGGGATTAGCTCGAAGGGAAGGCCTTACTAGGATCTCTCCTCTCCTTGGGACAACCAAAACATAACTGTTCTTTTCTCACAACTGCTAACACTGGGTCTTGATTTCACCCATTCCTCCCACCCCATCCCTCCTAACTGTCAAGCTTCCTTGTGTCTCTTGCACCAGAACTCTCATGAAGAAGCATTTGTCCTCCCTTCCTAGAAGTACATAATGCTTGTAAAGTTCTCATTTACTACTGAATAAAGTATTAAATGGAAGAGGTTTGCTAACATCACACATGAGTCCATTTCCTTGACTCATGCCATGAAGGACTAGTGAGATCCCCCTGTCCTTAAAATCAAGTACATTTCATATTGCTATCTAAATGTCCTTAAACAGGACACTTCTCTCTGACCTACTTTCTCCACATACCCCACCCTTCTATCCTGTCCTGAAACTAGACTAGAGCAGTAAGTGGAAATGGTTCTGAGTTGGCCGAAGGACCACTGACATTCGTGTGTTTCCTAGAGTGGAGATGATGTAACTACAGCCATCTCCTCCCTTTTTCCCACCAAGGTCACTTATTTTAAGTATCCAGATGTGTCATCTTCAGAGAAAAGCAGCAGATTCTGTAGCAGATTCTGTTGATGACTTTCTTTCAAAGTGCATTAAGTTCTCTATAAAAAGCTAAATCGTCATTTGCTATTAACAGGATCTCTAGTCCAATTGTTGCCAATGACTGAGTTTTATTAGCTCTGTTTTTGCAATAGTCTGTCTTCCTCTGCAGACAAATGAGGAAACGCTGCCTTCACACTACCTTTGTTTTATGGTTCTTAGATGTGTAACACAAATGAATGGTTTGGAGCTGTTTCCAACCCATAGTGATGGGTGTCAGTTTCTTGGATTCTATCAGGAAATCTGTAACTCTGAGTGGTGTTCCAATAATTCAAAGGCAAGCTGTTCTGGAAAGAGGGTTGAATTCTGTGATTCACAACTGGAACTCAGTGATTCGACTTCTGACCCTTCCTGTAACTCATGTGTGGCCTTGGATTGGTTCTTTCATATTTTTGGTCACCGGTTTACTCATCTACGAAAGGGCAGAGGAGGCATGGATGAGCTTGAAGTCCCAGCATCATCATTTTATTATTCTAGTAAATGTATTACAAAAAGTCATGAATACATCCATTTACAGCGATCCTGAAAAACAACTGTGATTCTGCTTTACTTGGTGTTAAAGATTCCCACTTGACCTGAGTCTCTTACCTATTCAATATGCGTGCCCCTGAAATGCTACCAGATTCCCATAAACTATGTTTTAAAATTGATTTTGGGCCAGTATAAAATCCTGTGTCTTATTATCCGAGGCACAGATTCTGAGTTGTAGGAAGGCCTATCTAAAATGGTATGTTTTTCTTGCAGCAATTGTTAAGTGGTGGGTTTCGTGATATTTTAACACTCATTGTATTCATTATCTAAACAGCGTCCTATAATCCAGTGAGCGTGAGGTTAACAAGTAGACTGGAATTCATTGTGGGTTTGATTTCATCTGCTGGTTCTAGTGGAAGGACCCCTCCCATCGCTTGTGCCTTTCCCAAAAACATGGTTAAGGCAAAAAGACTTAAGAAATTTCTGACTCTGCTTATGACCTTGAATCTCCATGATTTGAGGGAAAGAAAAAAATGTGCAGTGTCTTCATCCACAAGCTTAACTATAAAATGTGGTAACGTTTCACAGAAGTGAAATCCGTTTGTCACCACTGTATTTTTTGAGTGAGTAAAATATGCACCATATTGCCTTCTCACCTTTAGACATAGAATCCCCCTCCCCAGATACAGCTTGAGTCCTAACCGTGTTTTAACGCTGTATTACATTCAACTGTTTGGTTTGATGATGCTCGGAGAAGAAATAGGAGGGAAACAGGGCGTCAAAGTGCTGGATGACATTTCACAGTGCAGTTGCATCTCTAGCAAAAGGCAGACCTGTCCAAGCTGCTGCTACATTTCACCTATTTAAGATTATGAGGCGCCACAGATGGCGTTCTGGAGGCTGTGTCCTTTCAGCCATGCTGTTCTGCCACTGAACAATGATCTCTTGTACCTTCCCGTTTTCTTCCACCAGCTCCAACCTCCTCTCCTAAGCACACTCTAACTTGTACTACGTTAACCAAAATATATACTTAGAATTTCACTCCCCGATTGCTTTACCGCACTCCAAATGGCCTAGCATTTTGTAACTAAGAGAGAGTAAATTGTGCCTTACGTGGGTTACAGTAGGACGCGATGTTTGGAGAAAGGACAGTATGCGTCCTCATAGAAGCACTAGACACTAAACCATCTGCTTCCCAGAGGAAAAAATTTCAGTCATTCATTCTGATGTTTTGTCTACATAGTACCAAACATCTGGAAGCTGGGTGACAGACTGAATTTTTCACTTCACATCCACACGTCTTTGCATTATGCTGAAACAACTTAAAGAAGTCAGTCATATTTTAAAGAATTCAAATAGTAAAAGCATAAAAGTTTTACTAATTTCATTTCAGTTTTGAGGCAGAATTGATACATAAAATAGAAATAAGCTTTTGATTGGTTCTCTACGCAACGTGCTAATTAGGAAAAAAAACCACACATGTCTTTTTCCAACTAAACTGTAAGAATTTAAAGATCCATGAAGAAATTTTCTAAGAAATACTGAGTGTCTGTCACTGAAAATACAGTTTGGACTGTGTCGTTCCGCAGTCGAAAGGCTCCCAGTTTGCAAATTCAAGTTAAAACTAGGAGGAGGAAAAGCAATCTTTCTGAACAGTAGTTACTTAGCAGTTTAAGAGTTTTACTCCAAATGACTCTGTGAATAAATATTCCTTACACATAAATATGAATGCATGATCAATAGGTTATCAACGGTCTCATGGGATTTGCCAGAATTTTCAAACTGTTTAAAAATGCATTTTTTGAGAAATGCTTTCACTAATGCAAACTTTTTAAAAATTCCATTCAGTGAAGGCAATCTGAGCACTTGTCACAAAAACATAGAACTATTTAGATATTCTGCAACACAAGTATTTAAAAATAGTATTTTATGTTTTCAGATTTTCATTTTCTTGTCTGCTCCACATTGTGATATGGGATCTAACGCTTGTTTGAAGACATGTTCAAAACCTTTTTCCTTGTATTAGAAGACACAGCACCTATTCAACTTGGCCTCTCAACTGCCAACAGGCTTTGTGGGTATTTCTTATGCCGTGAAAATCCCAGTATATTTTTCATTATTTCCACAAAGACATACAGAGTGTGTACATTACACACAGCAGTATTATTGAACTGAACTGGCCTGCTGCTGTATTTTTGCTGACTCAGCACATGGTTTCTCTTTCCCATATTACTAAAACAACTTTCCTCTGGGGTAAAAGCTTTGCAGAAATGCAAAGGCACATAGAAATACAGTGGGGCCTTATTTTCACCCTTAATTATGCCAAGTCCAAAGGCAAATACAAAATCTGACCAAAGTTTTCGAGGCTTATGCAATTAAAAACAAAACAAAACGTCCCCCCTCTTTCCTGCTCCCAAGGACCCTGCCCTTGCCCCTGAGAATTACAGTAAGTTGGAATACAGCTTATTTTCCACCAATACAGTAATTTGCACCCGGCCTCTTTGTCTGCTGGGGCTTCTCTGATGCAGGTAGCCCCTGCATGATTTACGTTTTATGTGCAGTATTCTAAGCAAAGAAGGTCGGTCTCATTTTTTATGGGCTTGCACCAGCAAATACTTTAGTTTTGCACGGAGGAAGCTGCAAATCCAACACTGAGTGCACTTCTAGGATTGGAGTGACAGCACTCCTTCACCTTCCCTGCATGATACAGAGGATCCGATCGGGAACCTGCAGAGACCTACACTCTTGAGCGCACACCGACCACAACCTACTGACTGGTTCTCCAGGTTCCTCTGTCCGGCTGCCTAATCAATGCAAATGTCGTAGGAGGCCAGACCCGCAACTGGCATTCCGGAGAGCGAGGACCACCAGCCGAGCTTTAAATAAGTGCAGATGTGACAGCAGGGGTAGACCGAGGAGGGCTGTCCCTACACCCCGCACCTCCCTCTCTGCCCAGGCCGGTGCGCCGGCCGCTGTGATGTCGCCGAGGATGGGTGCGCACCGACTGGCAGTGGAGGGCAGGGAGGCCCTCGAGTTTGAGGGCAGCGCGGGAATGGTGTGAACACCGTCGCCCATAATCGTTCTGGCCTCGCTGCGGCTTCTCTCTAAAGAGGCTGGCAGAGACCCACCCCCTGCCGACTGTCAGGCCTAGATGAAGTCGCGAACTCGGCTGGCCTGGGGGGCCTTGCCTTCCTATCGCAGGGAAGGCGGGACCCGTGACTGCGAGTCCCCACACTCCACGGGGACACGCACTTTTCCCGGCCTGGGCCTGCCCAGAGCGCGTCGTGGAGACCCGCGGGCCGCACCGTGCGCCCTGGGCGCGCACCAGGGGAACGAGAGGTCACTCTCGGGGGCAGGCCCGCAGCTAAAGCGCTGGAGGGGGTCGGAGACGGAAGGAAGGAACCTAGCGAACTCGCCGTGCTGGGTTGACTCGCAGCCCGATTCCCGCTACATGCGCACCCATCCTCGCTCCCCTCGCCCAGGGCGGCGCCACTCAGCCGGGGCTGCCCGTCCGCGCGGCAGCCCTCCGACCGGGGCCTTCGCCCAGCCCCTTCCCTGTCTCCCATCACCGCCGCCGGTCCCCATGGGTGCCACCCTTGTCGCTCACGAGGGTGGCGGAGCTCGAAGCTAGGGACCGCTTGGAAGCGGCTCAGGTCGCCGCCCGACCTGACGCCAGACGCCGCGCCACTCCCGGCCCGGGGCGTTCCCTTCGCGGCGTTCCCTTCGCGGCGTGTCCCGGCCCCTGCGCTCCAGGAGCTCCGTTCCTCCCGGAGGTGCGCTCCAGGAGGGGCCCGTGCTCGGCCTGCAGGTCGCCTTCGGGTGCGTCGTAGATGACCGCATCGGCGCTTACCCTACACCCAGCTCCCGGCAGCCGCCAGACACCCCTCGCCCGCGGGGGCGCAGAGCTCGGCAGGGTGCGTGCCGGGGCCGCAGGGCTGCGAGCGCTACCCCAAGCCGCCTCCGATCCTGGGCGTTTCGCTTCCCCTCCCCGCCCGCACGGCGCAAAGGTTCCAGGCGGAGCCGCGGGCGGCAGCCGAGGTCGCCCAGCTCCGCGCTGTCCCTGGCCGGAGGTCGAGGACCACGTGAGCTCGGCAGGCTCCGCACACCCGCACCTGCGCCCACCTCTCCCACTTGCCTGTCCGTCCGCGCGCGGAAATGCCACTGGCTCCACGCCATCAAAAATTTTCGGAGACGTGCTGGAAATCCACGAGAGGGCTGGGACAATCCGAGCGCCGACGCGCGGGAGCGCGAATTGGCCCAGAGCGACCTGGCTTGGCTCAGACTCGTTTACCCAGCCCGAGAGGCAGCGGCGATGGGTGTGCGCAAAGAAAGCGATTCTAAACGACAAAGTGATAAAGCAGCCTTGAGTTATATCGAAAAACTATCTACACCCTTAATTCCTTTCTCCAGACACGGCAGGACCTGCAAATGGCAGTGTAAGCAAAAACAAAAACTTGAATTTATTGATATAAGCCCTGTTAAAAGAGGCCGCCACAGACATAGGAGACCCATGGCCAGTAAATGCAGGGTGACGAGACGACTGGACTTGAGCCGTCCGCGTGACTTTCTCGGTTATTTTTTAAAGTGCAATAATTTAGCTAAACAATAATTTGCTGCTAGCTTGCAGCAAACAATCCCAGGTAATACGGTTACTTTCCTGATGAAAGACTTCTTGGTGATGTGTGCCTAAAACAGTATTCACACGGTTTGTGATTGTGTAATGTAAACAGCAGGACAGAACCAAACTAACCAAGCAGGCTAAGTCCCTTTGCTTAAATACTTAATTCCATCATCCAAAAATAGTTGTTGGTTTGTATAGGAAATCTAAATCATACAGGGCCAGCCATAGCCGCCCTGTCATGAAGAATATCTGTTTTCCTGGGACACCCCCCACCCCCAAGACAAACTGCAATGTCAAGATTTTGTTCATTAGGGGGAATGAACTGCCCTTTTCAGCCGCCTGAAAAGTTCAGGAATGGGCTGTGCTAAGCATATACACGAGAGTATTTTGGAAGACTGCAGGTGTGGGCTGATTCGAATTACTTGGTTTGGTTTTTTTTAAAGGGTCAGATGTAGGAGCTGGTTTAGAGAGGACAGAGAGAATAAGATTTCCGGAGTGAAAATGCCTGTGTGTCCAGCCTCAGCCGAGGAGATAATGCAAACCGGACCAGGAAGGAGCCTGGAAAACGAAGTGCCTATCACATGCCTGTCGTCAATCGAAAATTATTTAATATTTGCATTCAATTAGTTGAATGACTCCACCATTTTGAAAATTTTCACAAGTAGGCAATTAGTGAGAGATAATCAAAAAAATCTTCTTCAGTTTCTTACTCACTTAGTGCTGAATTATCAAGCAGCATTATCCTTGTTTAATTTATTCAATATTTATAGGAATATAGCATTTATAGTAATGTAATAGCTGGGGGATTTTTAGTGTGGCTAAAACTGATGTGTAATAATTTCACAGTTAAAATTCTTAAACTAGTAGAAAGTACTAGCAGAATTACTCAAGAATTTTTTTTAAAGAATCATTTTGAAACAAAGGACGAAATTTAGGAAACAAAATCAGAACAGTCCTAACCAATGAAGATAATGGTGAGTTGGGTATATGGTTCTCAAATGATTCTTTACATAAAAACTCAGTGGCCATTAAAAAACCTTTGCTAAAACACATAGACAGGACTGTATTAAGAAAGGTATTTTGATTTATGTAACTAGAATTTCTTGTAAACCAACATAAGAAGCTAAAAGCTGTATTGGAATTTCCCCCCTAACTATTGGTAGTTTAAATTCCCTGAATATAATTGATCTCATGACGTTAAGTCACAGGGCATAAAGCTACTGGGGAAATGCTTTATATACAAGTACGTAGATCAGTAGAAGTTTTTAAGTCACTAATAACTAGATATATAAGTTTTCTGTGTTGAAGGAGAGATTATAAATCTATCTTCCATGATTTTCTAGCCAGTTTTTAATATGAGATAAAATATAGCATATAAACATCCTTGGGGTCTGTTTTATTATAAGGAAATAATTTTCTTTGCTGTCAGGACACATTTTTATTATATTTTTGAGAGTTGTTAAATTTGATGACTAAACAAGTAACTTCAAACCATTAGTTCTCAGGCCACTCACAATATTTTACTTCTGAGAAATGCGTTTAAAAATACAGAATTAGTGACATTAATATTGAACTTTTGTAACCAAGAATCTGTATATACCACAGGGAATAGATGCTAATAAAAATTAAATACCAAAGTCCAGGTGGAGAAAGACATTAAAAATTATGCTTGGCAGAAAAATAATCTATTTTTCTAACAATTCTTAAAGTCTGTCGTTTACAAAGATGAAGTTTCTCAGGGAGCCCTCTTAACCAACTCCTAGGATTGCAGCTGTGTGTATGTGTTGTCTGTCTGTCTTTCTTTCTTTTTCCCTTTCTTTTTTTCTTTCTTTCTTTCTTTCTTTCTTTCTTTCTTTCTTTCTTTCTTTCTTTCTTTCTTTCTTTCTTTCTTTCTTTCTTTCTTCTTTCTTTCTTTCTCCTTCCAATCTCCATTTAGCCTTTGCGAGGAAAAGAAATGAAGGGAGGATAAAAATCTTGAGCTACTCTGATACACAGAAGGACTTAGAGTTTATTAATTGGAGAATTTAGCTTATCCTCCTCTCTATTCATCTGAAATTAATTAAGTGTGTAGAATTACAAGGTGGGTGTATCCGAGACAGCAGGCCCTGCTCGGACTAATCAAAAGGGCACATGTTGAATGAGCACAATTTAGTTAAGGTTAATCCAGTGAAGATGATACCTCACTGGTCTTAATTACTCTAGGTGATAGATTGTGGAGCGGGAACATAGGAAGGAAGGGAAATTCTGTCCTACTGAATACTGGGATTTTCTAATTTAATTTAGCTCTTTGTTTTCACAGAAGCAAATAGTTTCCATTCAGAAAGCAGGACCACACTCCTAGGGTTCTTGTTTAAGGTGGATAAAAGAAAGAAAATAATAATTGCATTGCATTTTTTTGAAAGAAAAATGAATGAGAACCAAGTAGGTAGGTTTCAAAGGTGTTTTCAAGAATGTGCTTTTAATTATGCACAGTGCTTGCCAGTTGGAGAACTTTATCGCAGCTCAGTGGAGCCTTTGTGATTTCTGCTGGTGGTTGGTTACTTTTTTGAATTCTCCTCTGAGTGCTGAGAACGGTCACCCTGCTGAAGTAAAAAGACTTCTGTATATATAAGCCTGCAATGATGACATGAACACATCTGTGCTATTCAAAATAACAGTTTTCAATATTAAGTATACAACTAACTGCCGTGGGTGAAATTGCACAATTTTACTATTGAGCAAAAGAAGCCAGAGGCAACAATACACACTTTATGGCTTCATTTGTAGTAAAGCTCAAAAAAGACTAATCTATAGTGTTAGCAGGCAGGATAGTGGTTACCCCCAGAGCAGTATGGGGGTTTCTGGGTGCTGGAAGTGGCGCTGGTCTCACAGGGTATTCATTTAGGAAAATTCATTGTTTATGAATTTGTGAAGTTATGATTTACGCATTTTCTGGATATGTGTTTTTATTTCAATTAAATATTTACTATTCAAAATGAAAATGAATAAGAGAAAAAGTACCGAGAAACAAAAGAGTAGAATTTTGGTACAGTACATTGTTAAAAGACCGAAGAGTCAGAGATGAGGGTATAATTCTGAAAGAGAGAAAGTGCAGAATCATCTAGCAAAATATTATAAGCGAGGTTTGAATATGTCCACTTCGCCATTTAATCCTACACAGTCACAAATACTCAGATTATGCCTCAGTATCCATTCACCAAGTGGGTCTTTCTTGTTCTTTTGCTTGTTGTTTTGGTGAAGTTGAAGACTGATTAGAAAGTCTTAGTCTTTGTCCCTGTATAAGGCGCAGCACCCCCAAGCTAATTTTTTTCATACAACATGCATTAAAAAATCGTCAGATGATTTCCTTGTTTTCGGTTTTGTGATATATTTTCTGCTCGAGAAGAGGTATCTGTTTCTGATTTATTAGCATTTGATCCGCTAGTTTCCTGCCATTGATCAAGCCTAATACTTAGCTCAGCTGATGAGTTTTATATGAAATCTGATATTTCAGGAAGACAGAAGGTTGAACCCATTTTTAATAATTTTTTGCCCTTTATTTCTTTCAGAGTTTGATGTGCACATGAAACACTTCTCAAAGCCTGAATCTACATTTATTTTTCACTACATCTTCTTGGTAGAAAACCTTTTGGAAGTAAACATGTATTTATCAATAAAACAGATGTTTGTCAAATGTCATCCACATCCTGTCCTCATATATACATTTACACTCTCCGACCAAAACATGCCTTCACCCCACTACTGGCAAGCTGTCTGCCCTGCAATCCCCAGTGAAGTCTTGGTTGATAAGGTCAACCCCCTGGGAACATCTGCATTTGATCAGTTTGCACAAAACGGGGGCCTTCCTGATGCTGGACTTCCTTGATTCACCACTGCCCAAGCCTCCCTCAGGAAAACTTTTTTTCTCCTGCAACTACACAATGCCCAGACTAACTCCTACTCTAATGAGCCCAAGGGCATGTGCAGTTTCCTAATTTCCCAGGTGGCATCACACTGAAGAGAGAATTTCCTATCAGCAGGGAAAATGTCATTCTAATGATTGCTAAAGGTAGGACGATTAATTTTCCTTCATCTATTTTGATGCTAAGAAAGTGTAACAAATGGCATCTGATCCAAAAAAGCCATCAACATGTCAGGTCTCTGCGCCCAGGTGCGTATTAGGGAGCAGCAGCATTCTGTAGTGGAGGTTTTCTTCTTTCTCTCTGATCATACTTTCCACATTATTTCAACAATTTTTCCACCAGAAAATCTAAAGGACAGACATCTTTTTTCTTTAAATCAAAGAATAACTTTTAGGATAGTATCATAGCACCAAGAAGGTATTTTGATAGTTGGAATGTATATTTTAATCACCCCAATAAAAGAACAACCAAAATACAAGAGAAAATTTGACAAAAAGTATTGCGTAAATTTCTTTTTCTCCAGTACTGGAGATTGAACACGGGACCTTCTCACTGAGCTATGTCCCTGGCCCTTTTTATTTTTTTATTTTGAGAGAAGATCTTGCTAAATCACTAAGTTACCCAGGCTAGGCTCGAACTTGCCATACTCCTGCCTCAGCCTCCCAGAGTGCTGGGATTACAGGCACATGCCACCATGCCCAGCTATGATGAAAATTTAAATCAAACACAGACCTTGAAATGGCACGAAAGAAGTTCCATTAGAACTTGAGACGTCTTTAAATTCGTACTGGTAGAGCCTTTAGAAAATCCCCAATGAATTGTTTACATAATTTTTTACCTCATTTTAAAAATGCTGGGGGTCTGACTGTCCTTCATTCATAAGGAGGGTGGAGCAAGAGACTGGAAAGATGACTCAATTGGCTGTCTTCACTGAAGGGCTTCCCAAATTATAGGCACTAAGCGACCCTTAGGACAGTGCCTTTCTTTGGGAACTGTGGGTCCAGTTGAATAAATACCCCAAAATGTAAATAACAGAGAAAATCGGGACATCTCAGGTAGTCAGTAAGTGGTTTGGCCGCTAACATGCAAATGGCCCTTCCTTTCTTTGTGTTAAGCAATCAAGGTGCACATCAGGGCAGGCCCAGGCCTCAGTCTGTGGTCCTCCCTCGGGCTTCAGCGCTGTCTGACCCTGACCGACCGTCACCCGTTGATGTCTGAAGACCTGCGTTCTACCCCAGCACTGCGGGGCCCGGGCTGAGGCTCCCTGCCTGGGAATAAAACAGCACTATCTCCCAAGACACTGTCAGGGGGGTTAAGTGACACAGTGGACGGAAGGTGCCAAAGCCCACAGTGTGCACTAGCTTCTGTGCAGTCAGCCTGCCCTCCCACATCAGCAAGTCCTTCTGGGGTTAGTATCTGCGGATTCTGCTGGGATGAAATGACTTTGTTTGGAAATACTGCAGCAAGCTGCTTCGTAAATGCTCGCTGCTGTCGTGTCTACTAGCTCTCCCAGGGCAACCTGATTCACAGTGACTCATATTGCTGTTTTCCCCAAAGAGCAAAATAACAGACTGTTGAAATAAAGGGATAGCTTTTTCCACAGAGAAAAACTAACTTTTAAAGGTCTTGCAATGGTTGTAGAAACCCTTCTTGACCCAAGGACTTCGCCGTGTTTGGTCCCAAATGTGAAGATCCTGGAAAACCTAACCCTGCAGTTGTCAGGGTGACATGCAAATGACTCGAATGATTTTTTTCTTACCTCAGATTTTCGCCTCATACCAGTCCCCAGGCTGGGCAGTGTCCTAGTCGTCTCTGCTTCTGAGTCACCCTGTGGCCAAAGAGCACCCTTTCCTTCTTCCTCCAGCAATCACCACTTTCCATCCCAGAGCCACCTCGTAGGTTCTCTTCTCTCCATGACCTCCGGGTCCCCCTGTTGCCCTTCAGGATATGGTACCTTCATGTCCCTGCAGACTTGACAGCTGTCTCCCTGTGGCCCGCCCTACTCCTCTTTTCTTCTTTTTTCTCTCTTCCTTATCATGAGTGTCTCTGCCAGCTGACTTTAGAGTCGTGGTTATCACCTTCAGGATCATAAACACTAGCAGTTCTGATGGCTCGTCCTTCGAACAGCCTTCCCCACATCTCTCTCTTTGGCTTACTGCCCATGTTAAGCTTACCGCCTCCTTGCCCTTTGCTCTGCAACTCTTCTTGGGCTTTCCTCAACCCTGAGACTCAGCCATCCCTACTTGAAGGGTAAGTGGCTGCTGGGAGTGAGGAACGAGAGGTGAGAGCCATGATTCCTGGTCATAATGGTTCATCACATTTTCTTCCTTCTATTCATCCATTAAGATAGTTCAGGAGCCTGCCAGAAACTGTCAGAACTGCCCAAGTGGTAAGCGAGGAAGTGATACATTGTAAGTGAGGAAGAGACTTCTGGGAAATCAGCTTGCCAAGCACCATCCAAAAGCATAGTACATTCAGCCCACTGAGCCTGTCGCACTTTCTCCTCTGCTGCTCTGGATACTTTCCCTCAGTGTCTTGTGCTCAGGGATGTTACTTGACAAGGATTGTGCCTGATTCATTTCTTACAGAACCTGGTTTATGGCTGTCACTGGATTAAAAATTCTGTGACCATTAGTCTTGATATGTCAACTTCATTGGAATAAGAAATGCCTAGCAGATTAGTAGGCTATGCTCCTGGTGCATCTGAATGGCTCATGGAGGTGTGACATTGAGTTGTATCCATGGTCTCTCACCTGTTCCTCTTTAGTACGGTTCCCTTACTCTGCTCCCAGATATCATGAACAGAGTGTTTTGCTCTGCTGCACCCTTCCACCATGATGCTCCTGCCTTGGCACTAGCTAACTATGGACTGAACTCCTTGAAACCATGAGCTAAATTAAACCTTTCCTCCTTTAATTTGTTGGTATCAGGTATTATGTCTCAGTGACTGGAAAGTTCACTAGTATTTGTCCTATTCAATTTTATCAAATACAATTAATATAAAATGTAAAGCAATTCGAGGTTGCCCTGGACAGTGAAAGAATAGCCTAGAGGATATAGCCCAGGGGTGGTTAACCTATGCCATGTGTGCCACAGTAGGCCATTTGTATCATTGAAAGCTCTAAAAGGTTTGCCATCATTCATACAACCTCTCTGGTCCCATGATAGAAAATAAATACAGAGAGCTATTTCAGATGTGTGTGGTGGAGGAAGTGGAGGGACTGAAGGGGGACCAGCCTTGGAAAGTAGGCTCTCCCCTAGGAAAAGTCAAGGCTTGTCATGTCTGAGGGGCTCAGGGAGATAGATAGAGAAACCATAATGATTTCTACTTGGATTGATGTGCAATTTACTAATGCTTAAGCAATTAACATTTAGAAAATCTTCACACTCTACCAAATAACTAATAACTCAAAAATGTCAACTAATTGGATTCCCCCAACAAGTAAACATTTCTTGCTCACTTGAGCAATTAAAGTCGTCACAATTCCAATATATCAAATTCTCCTAATTGCTTTAAATGCCTTGACAAATAAATTGATAATAATTACAGAACTCATCAGTTTACTTACACTATGTTTGGTTTCATAAGAGCCAATATCACACACTTATGATTCTTCTGTTTCTTTGTTTTAATGCTAATTGTGCATTTCTCAGTTCTTTGCGTGGGGTATGATTTTTCACTCATCTGTCCTAATGAGTCGCAGTTCCCGTCTCAGATAGCTAAGCTGGCAAAGACGGGTGGACAGCCATGACTTGGGACAAGGACAAGACACCAAAACATGGTTTCTAAGGTGGTGCTGCTCAAGGACCTTGTATTACCTGCTGGGCATTTGGACATATGGAGACTGTTCATTACAGCAGAACTGTCCAGTTTACAAGCTCTGACAACATACACCAGTATGATTTTGATCTTAATCTCTTTTTCTCCAAAGGTGCTTGTTCTGAGTATGTTGCTTTATTGATCGTACAGTCTGACGGAAGTCAACTTTGAACCGCCCCCTCTTGGCATCTTCCCTTCATATCACAGCAGATACAAGCTTATTTCGCAATTGCTGCTTCTCAGTGAGTTCTGGCCTGGTTCCATTTTAACTCAGATATTTGGTGAATTTGGGTTACCAAAACTACAGAGTTGCAGAATTGATATTCCATGCTGCACTAATGACAAGAATGTTGGACAAGTCACTTTCCCTGAGCTTCCCCACCCTAGACCGTGCCTCCCAAACCCAGTCACCTCCAACCACCTTCGATGCTTGGATTGTAAGTGGAAAAAATGTGTGCTGCAGAAAACCAGTGTTGTAGGCCTTCAGGGAGGGTGTGAGTGATGTGAACTGTGCTTGGAGTCCGCGGGTCCCATGGGATCCTGAAGGGTGGAGGGATTAGACTGGAAGAGAAAAAAAGAAGGGGTGGTCTAGAGAGAGAGGAAAACATGAGCAAAGCCCTGTCAGCAGGAATATATGGGTTCCAGTGGGAATGGAATAGTGAAATGCAAAGTACAAATGTTCAGGAGAAACCAGAGTCGTGGAGATTGCCGCCGGGGGCGGGGGTGGGGTGGGGATATGTACATTTACTCAAGGTGAACTGGGGCATCTCTATGGTTGCAGCTATGGTATCTGTTACTTAACCATTTTTCCTATTTGAGGACTGTCCATGAGAAGTCTTTGATGATGTAAGTTAGCAAGGGTGTGCTGGCTCTCTGCTAGGGGCTGGAGGGAAAGGCTGCCACCTACCAGACACTAAGGTTTGTGAGTACAGTGATTTCTTTCCCTCTTCTGATCCAGCCCCTCCTCTCCTGTTTGGGTTTTCTACTGCTATACAACAACATTTAATGACAAAAACAAAAAAACAAGCTAAGTGTAGTGGCTCACACCTATGATCCCAGAACTTATGAGGGTGAGGCAGGTGGATCCCCGTGAGTTCAAGGCCAGCCTGGGCTATGTAGTGAGTTCGAGGCCAGCCTGAACTACATAGCAAGACCATGTCTCAAAAAACAAAAACAAAACAAAACAAAAAAAACCCAAAATTAAATAAAACGAAAAGCACCAATTTATTTCTCATGTTTCTGTTCTGCTCCACGCAGCGTGGGCAGAGTCTGTTCTTGAGTGTGTTCAGCAGCCAGATGGTGCTGGAAAGTGAAGGAAGGCTTCATGCTCTGTCTGGCGCCGTGGGGCTTCTCCATGTGGCCTTTCCTCCTTTTGTGCTCTCTCCCCACAGGACGGTTTGAGGCGGTCAAACTTCTCCTGTGGCTTCTGGCTTCCAAAAAGGAGAAAGCTAAAGCTTCCTTAAGGTCTGAGTTTGGAGTTCCAGAATGTCGTTTCCACAGCACTCTATGGATCAAAGCACATCACAGAGCCAGCACGGGAGAGGAACTGCTCCTTCTCCTCCTTACTTTGTGGTTGTGCGTGCAAGTTGCTGTAGGGACTAAAACAACAGCAGCCGGCAAACAGACTTCGGGAGCAACACCAATCCCCCTGCCAGGAGGTAGAATTTCCTATTTCCGAGCAACAGCAGCTCTGCTTCTTCACTCTTCACCACACACCTTTGCCCACTGCTGTCTCTCAAATGTGAATCTTTTCACCCTCAGGCTTGGGGCTCGCCTGTTCTCTCCTATGCCAAAGTAGGGCTTGAGTTAAGCTAATGGATTCTGAAGGAAGTCAAATTTGTATGAAATCCGTGCCGTCACACGTCCAGAGCTCTGACTAGAGGTCTGGAGTTACAGCAGCGAAGGAACTCTCCACACTCCTAGAGCTTACGTAATTATTAACAGGAGCAACAAAGACATATTAATGATAACAACAATGTCTATTATGAATTGAGCATCTATTCTTTCTCTACCAGATATTGTAACTGTTTATGGTTTGTAGATCATACAGTGTTTACAAGCACCGTGTGCTTTCAACTTCCCAACAACCCTGTAGAGAGAAGGTATTACTGTTCCCACTTTACAGAAGAAGAAACCAAGGCTTTAAAGAGATTATGTAATTTTCCCAGACCCCAGAGTTTGGCAGTTTGTCAGCATCCAAGCCTGGAACTATATGACTGTAAAGTGGGGCCCATGACCTCTATTCTGTTACTAGCTACCTATGTGGGATGCTGATTTTCAACATACAGTCTTCAGTTAGCCCAACAATATCATGATGTTACCAAAACAAAATGACTAGACAAGCGAGAGAGAGAGAGAGAGAGAGAGAGAGAGAGAGAGAGAGAGAGAATTCATGCACAGGTGTAAGAGAAGTCAGATGGTATTGGGAAGCCTAACAACTCTAATGTTATGTAAAGCAAAGGTTCCCAAAGGGTCCACAAGCCAAAACTATTTTCCTAAAACTCTTAACACATTACTTGCCTTTCTCAGTCTCATTCTCTCATGAGTTCTGGAATTTTTGGCATATAATATCACAACAGACTTGATGCAGATGAAAATTAAGCTGATTTCTAATCAGTCAGACATTTAAAATATTTTCACAAATGGAAAACAATGCCAGGCTTCTTGCTGTGGTTTGTTGTTGTTTCTCAATATGTAGTTGTTTTTCATAGAAGTGTTATTCATAGTAATGTATAATGGGTTTGTTGTTATTTTAATGAAATAATATTTTAAATTTTCTCAGTTTTAATTGCTAATGTGGAAATTATTACTAGATATAGTTCATAGGAACAAAAGATTATCTGAGTCCCCAATAGTGTTAAGATATGAAAGGGAACCCTTGGACCAAAGAGTTTGAGAGCTACTGCTAAAATGTGCCGCAACTGGGGGAAAGGAAAGTTGAACGCTAAAGGTGTAAGTCTTTTTCTTGAGTTTTTGTCAGCATTTTCAAAGATCCAGATTGGGTGAAATAAGATTCTTTTGGGGAGTGCTGAAAGGAGAGAGCTCCTTGGCACCACAAAGAATGTACTGAAAATGTGTCAAGTAGCCTTTTTTTAAAATTTGCGGTACTGGGAATTACACACAGGGCCCCTGCTTAGGCTGAGCAAGGGCTGCAGCACTGAGCTACAGCCCAGCCAGAAGCAGCACTGTTAATCCTTCCCACTCCTGCGGTGCAGATTCCTGGCAGTTCAAGTGTGAAGCATGCTTTGCAAATGGTGTATGGTGGCAGCAGCCTCTGCTATGAAGACTGAGACCCTCATTTGCACCAGAGAGTCAACACTTCAGGAAGCATTATTGGGTGGATGCTGCACGCCCTAACACTGGAGAACATTGAGTCCAGGCTGTTCTCCAAATACCCAATATCCACCACGGATTTGGCTCTAAATAGAATATAGGCACCATCTACTCATCATCCTGGTTCTCCAGAGTGGCTCACTCTCGGCTTATCCCTAGTTTCTAAATGACAACTGGAAGGATGAGGACTTGCGAATTGGATGCTGTAATGAGGAAATACTTTGCTTCTTCACTATTGAACAAGTTCTTGGACTTTAACTCCAGCTCCCTGTATCTGGGATGGCCAGTTTCTCACTGACCAACATGACTGGACCCAAGTCACACATTTGGTTCTTTTTGAAACTGCTACATTATAATTGTGAAGATGCGAACAGAATATGTACACAAGTGGCCTGGACTGAACAGGCCTGCTGCACTATGACCTTCAATTTGAGGAGCAGGAGATGCCTGCAGACGGGGAGCCACATGGAACCAGCACCAAGCTAAGCCGTGAAGTTGGCTAACAGGTTTACTCCACAAGAGAGCAGAGCCCTAAAGGTGGGGTTCCAGGCCCTGAAAAGGTGAGTCCAGAGGAAAAAATTCAGAGCTTGAATCATTGCTTCCCTTTAGGCAATGAGCACCATGGTTCTCTTTTCTGTTTACCTCCAGCTCTCTTTCTTTACCTATTCTTTTCTATTCTTTGCTAGTTTCTTCTGTTTCTTACTCTTTCTGTTTTCACCATTTTCTCTTCAAACACCTTCCCTTCCTTTTCTTGGCTTTGATCTCAGAAGCCATTGACTTGACTTTGTCCGCTGGAAATACAGAGTGCAAAGCGCCGTTGAGCCATATCCTGATATGGAGGGTAATATGGTGGGGGGGGGAACCTGAGTTAGCAAAGTGCCTTCAGTTTCAGAAAATGAGAAGCATGTGAATCTCATCTTGTATAGACTTTCTTTAATTTGATTAGTGTAATGATGCTATCTTTACACAACCCCAGTCACGGACATGAGTGTATCTTAATATTTAGTGTCATGCCAATCACACATTGAGTTGTTGACAATGATTGTCTAAAAGGCCCCTAAGACTACAAAGTCTTGCATCTCTAACAGGGAATCTCTGTTAGAGACAGAATGATATGAGTGATATTTAGGGCAAAAGACCTGTTCCAGAGTCTGATTATGGAGAAGGCAGCCCGTATTGATTTTTATCTGCATGCAGGATTTGCTTGTCAACTAAAATGACTTCTGGTAAGTTGCTTTCTCCAACCAAGAGCTATAGGGCTTCACATTTCTTTCTTGATCCTTGCTCCAGCAATAAATTGCTCCAAAGGCCCCATCCTCATGAGCGAGTTGCCTGGCTCACTCTGTAAGCAGAGAGTTACAGAAGCACTCTTCACTCACTCATTCATTCATTCGTTCGTTTATTCATGCAGCTCATAATAAGATGGGAGAGGGAATCAGAGCTCTCCAGGGGAATGTGGGAACGGTACTACAGCTCCTGGCTGGAAAGGCCTGCTTTCAGAAATCAGGGTTTTTCAGATAGGCTTCTCTGCCTCATGGCAAACAACTAACTCCTGGAATAGGAGGGAGGAGGAAGCAAAGGAGAAGAGCCTATGCAGTGGTGGTGAACCCACAGCATGCATGCCACAGCGGCTGTTTGTTACGCTTGAAAGCTCTAAAAGGTTCACCATCACTGGTTTATAGGCTCCACAATGTCAGTTTACTGCTTGGAATAGTACGAAGAAATGCCAGCTTCCCTGGCTTTGTCTTCTAGAGCTTGGTGGAAAAGAGACCAAGGCTACTGTTTGCAAGAGTGCTGCTCATTTCTCTCTTGGATGGGTCGAGTGGCAGCCATCTGCTCTGAGGTCCACTTGGATGAGGATTGGGAAGCACCTCCAGGCTCTCCCATGAGCCTCTCTCTGAGGCTAGCTGACTCTTCTAGGATGAGCACTGGGTCCTACAAAACAACCTCACTGGGATGAAGTCCTGAGTGGCCATGAATTCCTAGCAGGACCATAATGAGAAAGCAGTGGAATCAGAAGACCGAGATGCAAGCTCCCACACTGTCAGAATACATGATCTGGAGCAGGTTACTCAACCACTTTGAGAGATGCGCATTTGTTTCCAGTGAAATGATAACAATATCACAGGCTGATGTGAGTCAAGAGAGAATGTTCGTTAAATACATTTCTCTACAATAGAAATATAGCATCAGTCATCGCTGATCAATTTTACCAGATGTCTTTGTGAATGACAGCTAGCTGGGAGGAAGTTGGGAAGGCCAGAGTAGCAGAGAGAAAGGGGAGGAAGGAGAGACGTCTGCAGTGGGAATATGGTCCAAGGCAGCAGGTTAGTGGGCAGGGGAATATGGAAAAGGCATCAGAAGGTCACAGGGAGATGGAGAAAGAGTCTTGAGAGGAGGAAAGAGTGCAGAAGAGAATCGGAAAAAGATCCCAAACCAAACAGCCAGTTAGGTCTGAGATTCAGTTTGGCTTCCATTGCCAGATGCAGAGCACAGAGAGGGTCAGTGAGAAAGGATGTGTGGAAGCTCCAGCCTGCTCTATGAGGCCAGGGACAGCTCAGAAAAGGGAAGAGAAGCCTCAGGCTCCCAGTCTAAGGTGACTTTTGGAGGAAAGCTCAGGGTTCTCTCATTGCCATTTTGTAGGTTGGAATGAGAATTTGTGCCTTGCAGTGGGCTGGAGAACTATCTAGAGCCTGCTTTGGGACCAGAGGAATAATCGGCAGGCAGTGCTCGGCCTGCCGTTTGGAACAGGTGCTTTGCCCACTCACCGGGAAGCTAAAAATGTGGGTGGGAGGGACACAAACCCCATATTTAGCTCAGAGCTGATAAAGAAACCACTTCTACAGCCCAGTCTCTGATTCTGAAACGCTGGGCATCCTGCCTGTCTGGGCTTGTGAGGCGTTGAAGGCTTTGCCCAGGAAATGCGCCCAACTACACTGGGAGAGGGGAGGACCCTGAAAACCATGTTAGATGCACTGCAGAGCGATTGTCACAGCAGGAGAGCCCCACAGGCCCCAGCTGTGCTAATGCAGCCTGGAAGGCCAAGCAACAGATCCCTCCCTTCCCCAGGACGCCACAGGAACCGCCCTCAGAGCTACCCGCTCAGGCCTCGAGGCTCTTACCACATTGTAAACTATACATTTGCAAATCTCACAGCTAATCCACAGTACAGCCTGCGTGCAATCCAATATGAGTCTCAGAGCCCAGAGGCACCCTCGTGGCACCGGCAGACCCCGTCTTAAGCCTCACATTGAAAAGTGCAGCCAGTTAGCCAGACTGCAAAATATGTAACTTGAAGTCCCCTTGCCATGAGAACCATGTCTCTGGAATTTCCTGGCTTCGGGAGGGCTGGCGTTCAATTTCTAACCTTTGCTTTCTGTTGGTTGAGCTCTTGCATTTTATTCCTGGGGTCTTTTCTGTATTTAGTAGGGAAGTGAGGGGGCAGGGAGAAAGGAACGAAAGAATCACAGTAGAAAAACAAGGAACCCGACTGAAGCCCATGTGGACCCTGCACCAAACAGTGAACCAGGGGACAAGGCAAAGCAGATGTGACCATGCAAAGGGCCCCTTCAACCCCATCCCCACACTGCTGAGGTTTTCCCACAGCCCAGTCCACGATTGTGCCAGAGGGAGGACAACTGTCTCTTCAGTGAAAGGACACTGAGACTTGAGAGTCAGAAAATTCTACTTCCAGGTCTGGCTACGCCCCACGCTCTCTGAGGGAGCCCCGGCAGCTCACTGCACTGTTCCGAGTTGCAGCTTCCTCCTTGGTAAAGGTGCAATGTAACCTCATTGCGGATTGTGAGTGTTGGAGAAACAAAGCGGGGGATAGAGGGCTCTTGGAAGCCAGTCTGGAGAGCTCTTGGAAATAACTGGATTCAGAAATGCCTCCTCTGCAGTTAATGCTGGAACAAATAAAATCTCTATGGAGCAGCCCTTGGGCTTGGCCATGAGGGTGATGCTAGAAGCATAAGAAAGACCTCCATAAATACACAATTAAGTGCTAGGGACCAGCCACCAACATGCTCGAAGATAACTCACAGGCCAAGGTGTCTTTTGCCAAAAATCAATGAATGTTAAGAACAGCTCAGAGGAGTGAAGAATGAACAATAAATAATGGATGAAAGATTCTTTCAGAGAGAAAAGAGTCCTTGAAAATGCTTCTTGTTCTCTTTGGTGTTCTGGAAATATTTCCCGTACTCCAAAAGTCTGGCAGACTGTGTCTGATTAAGAAGAGCCCCAGGATGATTAACCTACCTGCCTAAACAATTTGAGGAAACATTTCCTGATTCGATGGGCTTCAGGGAAAGTGGGCATCTTTAACCTAACAATGCGTCTTTCCTGCCCCACATCTCTAGGTCCCGACATCATGGAGACCAGGGGACAGCTACCGCCTGGTAACGCATAGGCCTTGGGACTTTATCCTTCTGAATGAGTTTCATTTTTTAAAAATTATTGAATGTCATCATGTGATTCAATTTCTTGGCTCCTGCCTTAAAAAGGCTGAGATCGCCTCTGAGGGAATTTCTTGTTGATAGCTGAAGCCTTCAGATGGAGCCCAAGTCACACGTCCCGTCTTCCTCGAAGCCCTGGGGCTCAAGCAGCAGTCACCAGGGAGGATTTGAGTTACGACTTAAGAGTGCAGATGACATCTTTAAAACATCCAAGTAGTACTGTTCTTGCCTGAAGAACTTCTCCAGGCATGTCCCTGTGTGAATATTAGGCGACAAAGGCCACATCCTGTAGAGCTACTTCCAAACTGAGTGATTTCTGAAGGTCATGCCATGATGAAGGTGCATTAAAAAGTGAGGCGAGCGCATTGTGTCTATGGGCTGGGAGTGGTATTTTTGTGAAGAGCTGAGTCATTAGGTGCTAAAGCAAACCAGGCATAGACATAGAGGTACACCCGTAGAGGCAAAAGACTGCCAGGAAGCACCGCGATGTGTTTATAGTGACTGTCTTTGTGAACATGATATGATGGGTGACTTCTATTTCTTTTTATACCTTTTTGTAGTGAAATTGGTAATTAAGAAAACCCCCCCAATAACTGTTAATTTAAAAATAACACAAAAGTTGTGTATGGCAACGAATTTCTGTACTCCCAGGACTCTGGGAGGTTGAGATGGGAGGATCGCAACACTGAGTCTAGTCTGGGCAATTTAGCAACTTAAGTGAGACCCTGTCTCAAAATAAATAAATAAATAAATGAAGTCTGGGGACATAGCTTGTAGGTCCAATTCAGTACCATAAAAACAAACATACAAACCGATGTTCTTTTGGATCTAAACCATTGAATTTGTATTGTCGTGGGCAAGTTAACCTTTTTTTTAAATTTTGGTTTTCTCATCTCTAAATTGAAAAGAACTGTCAACCTCAGAGGGCTGTTGTGAGAAATACACAAAGTAAACCAGGTAGGGAACTCAGGGGAGAACCTGGTACGTAGAAAATCTCAGTGAATTCTAGTTGTTATTATCACCATGAACGCCGCTTTATTTCTTGGAATTTAAAAAAAATGGGAAGAGGAGTTGGTGCCATCCCTCCTGGGTGGCAAAGGGAGGGTAATACCAGCAGTTCAGGTGGGACAAGGCAGAGTCCAGTATGCTTTGGCACAGGTGACAAGGTCTACGATTCCAAATAGGCAGAGACAAAACATGAGAAATAGTCTTTGCACCATGAGAGAATGTACCGTGTTACCTTTATTGTAAAGAGTTGGTTTGGTTAGGTGTGTTTACTTTTTCTGCTAATATAGTCTTGTCTTTCTTTCTAGTAGGGATATTGAGCTGGAACTGGAGAAAACACATTCACCTTGGTAAGGGCACAGCATAATCGTCCCATTAGAATGTGGCTGCCAGGACAGAAGGAACCTTCAGTGGGAGCCTGGACTAAGTTTTGCAGGAAATGGGTAGTAATGTACAGAATCTCTTCCCTGTCCCAGGAAGGAGCACTGTTGAAAACAGAGGTACTTGACTCAAGAACTTGAAGAAGACAGTGATAGGAGATAGCTAGTTGTCTCTCAATATACGTCTTTTTTCTTGGTTTCATCACAAATCCCTGAATTTTAAACTGAGCCTCTGCTTTAGCTGGCTTCTGGGCCATATCTCTAGAAGGGCAGAGTATGGTCTCCCCTTCTTCTTTGATCCCCCTTCACAGTGCTGGACTGTACATGTGATGGCAGGAGAGCTAGAGCTACTGTCTCCCAGATCACAGAAGGCAGGCTGTGTGTTGAGGACCACAGAGCAACAAGACGGAGTCTGGTCTCCCAGCCTGCGAAGTTGTCCCATAGCCATAGACTGTGGATGCTCAGCTGTTAGAGAGGGACGAATAAATGCCCACCTTGTGTAAGCCGTTCCTGTTTTGGTCTGTAATATGAGAGCCAGATCTGTATTTTACCTAAGAAGGGGAATGAGATGAATAAAAGACAAGAAATTGTATTTGGCAGAGGGAAGTCGAGGGGGGAGAATGTCTATGGGGAGCCTCCTTGTAAAAGTCTAAGATTGGAAAGGCCCTTGGCTGAGAACAAGGCACTGACTGAAACATTTGGAGATGCAGCCCTTGTCCCCTCATACAGTTAAAACAATCGACTCTTCCTATTTCAAGTAGGGGATTCAGGAGTAGCGTTTCTTCCTTGCTTGGGTTACCAAACACCCTTGCATTGTGTGCCAGGTCCTACAACCAGGAGGGATGGGACCAACGTGTAAGTGTTGCGCCTTTCATTACCAGAACCCCCTTCCCACCCATGCTGTGCCTGGGACTAAGAAGCACTTAGCACTCTGGGAAGCTAAAACCTTATTTCTTCTCTCTTTAAGTAGATGGAGCTGTTTGAGCGTGAAGCACTGAGTGGGAACAGCTAGCACTAGGAAGACCTGATGAGAATCTGGACTCAGCCATGTTTGATTCATATGGGTCCTTGTGAATCATTTAAAACTTCATGGGACCTCAATTTCTCAAATTACTTCCCTGCAAAGGGCATTGCAAGGATGACCAATCACATGTGTGAATTAACTGTCACACTCTGCTTACTACATGGTGCTTACTATTATGATAAGAAGAGAGAGTGCGATGAAGGCTGAGATGGGCATGTAAGCAATGGGGCGTGAAGTAGGCTGTAACGGACAGGCAGAGAGTAGAGGCATAGATTGAAAATGGGAAGAGGGGTGGGCTTCAAGCAGTGGCCTTCCATGAGCACAGGCAGGAGGCAGGAGTGATGTGCCACTTCAGGGGATGACTTGGGGAGAAAAGTGGGACTGAGGGTAGCAGATGGAAGGCTACGGGAGAAGGGCTTGGACTGGAGGCGGTAGAGAGAAGCGACCCGGGGAAGGTCCTAGAGTTCATGTATGTCATGTGCTCTTTAGGGTACAGCTGCCCTCCAGCTGCCAGATCCCATGCAATTCTCCTAGGGGGTTTAGGTGGTGGTATTATTTCACGGTATTTCTGGGAAGGCACTGTAAAGGCCAACCCACCATTTCTCTTTCAAATGAGGCTTATTTCAACATACACTGCAAGTTGGAGTCAAAGCTGCCACCACAATTACTGCTGTATAAAACCAGCCTACCATCTTCAAAGCACCCCTGGTGGAAGTGACCTCTAGGAAAGCCAAAGTCTACAAAATTACTGTTTTTTAATCATGCAATTGGCGTTTGCACTAACAATGGCTCACTGCTCAGCTACAGAAAAACAGGAAGGTGTGTTCTGTAGGCTCTATGGGGGATTGTCTGTCTGGGAACTATTTCATGTTCCAGCACTTTCTGAAGCAATGTCAGAATATGTGACTCTCAGAGAGAGCAAGGTCAGCCTCCAAGCAGATTCATGAAAGAAAAAGGAGCCAATTTTTATTTGGTGCCCTCTTAATGGTGTGAAAACATCCTGCGGAAAAGAGAAACCTGGAGAAACGCTGCAGAGATGTTCACTATTGCTACGGCATTTAGCTCACACTGCAGCATTTTGCTGGTGAACATATGGTGGTGGTTCTCATTTCCTGCTTGTGAGTATATTTCATTTCCATCAATTACATTACAATCTCACTGAAAGAAATATACACTGTTTCTATTTCTTTTGACTTCACCAGCTAGTATTTAATAGTACGTCCTTCACGTACCCTGTACCTTGTTAGTAAATGCTATTAGTCGGGAAGACTGCTTTCAAAACAAAATGCAAAGCTGAAAGTGTCTCGAACAGCACAGGAATTTGCTTATTATTTCACATAAGAAGAAAATGAGAGGCAGGGCAGAAGAGGAGTGGTCCCTCAGAGACTGATTACACAAGAGACCCAGACTCCTTCTAGTTCTCTGTTTCATAAAACCCGATGTGTGGCTTTCCTTTCTTACCATGCTCCACATCCAAATGAAAGAAGTCCCATTTCCCCCTGCTCTTCTTTTGAGAAGGAAGCCCTTATTCAGAGTTCCGGCTTACTGTTCCTCAGGTCACATTATCCAGGACTTGGTCTTGCACCTACACCTGAGCTGCCATTTTGAGACTCTGTGATGGGGAGTATGCCCACTAACCAGGATGCAACGGACAGAGTTAATGTTGGAGAGGCCGCCAAGAGTCTGCTGCCTTTGCTTTGTGTGGAAGATGTCTCTAATATGGAGTGAGTGATAACAGTGGATAAAAACAAATTTCACAAGTTGTAGGGTGAAGGGCTAGGTTGGGAATTACAGATAATGAGTGCCTAGTCTGAAAAAATGCCCCCAAACTCCCCATGCCTGAAAACTTGTAAGTAAAGTCACAAGATGGAGTGATAAAGCTGGTCCTGTAGTACACGCAGTTTACTACTCAGTTTTGTAAAGTGACCACGGCAACTGTAGAAGTCTGCAATCATCATGGTCATGCCTGAGATACTAGCTGCTGTACGTATGTGTCCTCTTACCCACCTGATCCATAAAGACACGAAGTAGTTTGCAGTCAGGTTTGGTTATCAGTGAAATGGGTAATACTAAGTTATTTGGGTAATAGTAAGTTGGCAGGTAAGACAGATGGGTAATAGTAAGTTATTTGTAAAGATAGACAACAAATGATAATTTGTTGACATATATTATTATATAATACTACCTTAAAAAGAGACAGAGTGGCTAGCAGTTTGGTAAAGCCACAGCTGAAAGATTAAACCTCTATTCTTCAGTAGATTCATGTGATGGCAAGTGTCTGGACCCATCAGAAGAGAAAGTATTGGGAAGTCTAGAAACAGGAAAGATAAATTATCTCTAAGTAATTGAATCAATGCAATATAATCATTTATTGTAGTTGGTATATATTATGTACCTGATATATAACACTGACATATAATACATGATATAGCACACATATGACACATGCCATAAATATATAGCACAATATAAAGCCATATATTACATAGAATAAAATAGTATTTCAATTTATAACAAATTTCTTTCCTTTTATGTCACCTTTATGTTAGCTAGCCATCAGTTTGTATTACCTGTGCAGTAATTTCAATAATGTAGATTGATGGTATGATACGTAGAAGCCATGCCAGAGGAAGTGTACTGTCACAAATGTAAACAGAAGAGAAGAAGCATCTGTTAGAAGTAAAAGGACTTTGTGTTTATTCGGCTCCTGCAGGCAGGAGGCTCATCTCCCCGTATTATCTGGCTTTTCTGGGACATCACTCTCAAATGCAGAGTTTTCTTAGGTGTTACATATGCACGACAAGCTAAATCCTTAAGAAAACTTTGCTACCTCCACGGAGAACTTCACAAATCTGGTGAGCACTCATTCTTCTTAAAGTATTTGGCAACAGTGAACACGTGAATAGCAGCCGAGCCGTCTGCCTTGGGGAGCCAGGCTGAACGGATCTCGGGGAGAGCAGAGGCTCCCCAGGCGCCAGCCCCACTTGCAGTGCGTGGCACGCTCAGCAGAGGAGAAAGGCCTGGTCCTCTTTCTCCCTCCCTCCTCCTGGGCACCTTTCTGGCCCTAGTACCAAGGGGCAGAGATGACACAAGGGATGCTGCCATCATCTCACAGAACCTAGAGGAGACACACAGATTCTCCGAGCTAAATGCTGGCGGGCAGAGCAACCTCAGTGTTGCATCCTCTTCCTCTCTTGTGGTTGGCCATGGTGTCCCTGGGTCTTCCTCCAGAGCAACTCGCACCTCACCGTTGATTCAAGCCTTCTCCATGCTGCTTATGTGGATAAAGATTGTAAAGAAACCACCATGAATTCAGAGTTCAGGACAACAGTGAAGTGACCACTGTGGCAAGAGAGGCTGTGACTGCTGAGCCCGTCCAGTGGGGAACCGCCTTCCTCACACAGGGAAACACAGAGTCTGAGCCCGTGTGTGGCATTGTCATCTGCAGGGCTACGGGAGCCTTTGTGGTGGGCATACCGCGCTAGTCCTGCTAGCCTCCTCGTCCGGGCTCTCAGCCAGGGTAGAAGGGGCCTGATGCTGCCTTTTCCCTGGCCCTGGCCCCCAGGCCCATTGAGGTGTGGAGAGGTCAGTGGGGAGTGACTGCATGTGCCCAAGCTGGGCACGACTTCTGGATTCACTGCATGGCCTGCTTCATGGGCATGAGGCCTGGCCAGTACAGAACGCTAAGCTTCGATGGGCCTGATAAGGTGGGCTGACATTTGGTTTAATACTCTGTGCTCAGCATTTTAGAATCTGTAACAATTTTTAAGCAAGGAGCCCCCTCCCCATTTTCATTTTGCATTGGGACAAGCAAACTATGCAGCCAGTCCAGTTTACCATGTGGTCCTTAAAGGAATCAGGCTCTTCCCTTCCACTGCCCCCACAAAGCACAACTGCCCCTTTTCCTAGAACCAAGAAGTCTCCTGAGACACCCTCAGCTGTGTCCAGTGTGGCAGGCCCTATTGGAGATGGCAAATTCTGTCTACACTGCCAGGCTCAGGGATGAAAATGAAACAGATGTGAATTTGGGGTATGTAAGCTTTGTCCTCACCTCTGGGCCATTCCCATCCCACCTCCCTGAGGGGTCAGTCCCTCCTCAACAGATCAGCTAGTGCTTACAGTGCTTACTGCTACTGGGGGGTGCTCTGGGACAGAGGAGACGGTCACCGATGGCATTGTCCCCTCATGAGTGCATCATCTGCCTGGGGACACAGCAGTTGGTTACAAAGCCGAGTTACAAGCTGGGTGCCGGCAAGGATCGGTGGTAACGGAGAGACCAGAGAAGAAGAACTCACAAGGGTTGGGGTGGTCAGAACGTCAGAGATAAGGTCACGTTCTCCATTTCTTCCCGCAGACCATCCCTCAACCTTTGCTGGCCCCCCACGAGACTTAGCTGGTGATGAAAAGGAAGGGCAGGGAGTGTCAGGAGACAGTCTGAAATAAAGTGATTCCCATTTTGGGCCCTATTGATGAAGATGGGTAAAAGCAAAGAACCTCCTTAGTACAGATCATGAGCTCAGTCGCATCTCATTCAGAGGTGGACAATGAACTCTGGGCAGGAGGGAGTGGGAGCCCACAGTGGGAGGACCTCCACAATTTCTGCCCGCCATGGAGATCTGCTTGCTGACAATGAGTGTGGTGTTTTTTTTTGAGTGTAACAAATAACACAAATCCTCTGTACCGCACAATTCAAGACTGAATTGCTTTATTTGGATAGTGGTAAAAGCTGCTCTAGAACTTTCTAATGAGTGTGTGTGGTGGACTTATTGTGGTCAGCTTGAGCAGGAACGCCCAGCTGGACTGAGTTGGTGTAGTTCTGGGCATAGAGGATCCACCTGAGGATTGTGGCCAAAACACCACAAAGGAGAAGGGGAGCAGAAGATGGCGGGCGGCTGTTTTCCAGGAGAAGCTCTGTTGTGGTTGGTTCTCCAGAAGGGGACTCGGCTGTTCTCAGAGGAGACGCTTGGGTCCTTGCTGTTGTCAAGGATGGCTGCTGTTCACTTTGGGGAGCTCTGGTCTTCATCTCCACTGTGAGCATCGTATCCTGGTTCCAATATAGATTTCTTCAGCCTTTTAGTGCAGACACAGACTTACAGGGAACGTTTCCAGGGGCTCCCAGCCCTTGATTGGATCTTTCGGTCTCCAGTGCACAGGTAGATGTTCTGCACCCTTCTTGCATTTCGTTTGTGTGTAAATGTTGTTACTTGTAATTGGCTTGTATTAAATCTGCTCTCTTGCAAACCATTGACTCTAGAAAAGTAACTAATATGGAGTGAATACTCATTAAAAGAATAATTGCTTCTTAATAACAAATGTTACAGAGCAGTAATAATATGCCAGAGACTTTGCAAAGGGCTTATATAAATTAGCACATGTGGACTTCCAAACTGTGTAAGTAGACATTATCTTTAACTTACAAATGAGGTGACTGAGGTCTGAAGAGGGTACGTAATTTGTTGGAAGCCTCTTAGGTAGGAGGCAGTAGTTTGGCATACAGCTCGTCTTCTAAACTATTTGCAGTCCTTATTCCCACCCTGACCTCCCCTCCATCTGGCCCGGAGTTGATTGTAAAATCAGTGCTTTAGATTGGTGGTTCAATAGAGAGAAATGAGAGACAAGTGAAGTAGTCTATGCTCAGGGCCTTTGACTGCCTTCTGTTGGGATCTTTCCTGAAAATGGAAGTCTATTCCAGGTCCTGAGCCCACCTAGAAATTTTCTCTTCTACTATCAGTCAAGTTAAGTGGAATTTGAAAGATTTTACCAAATATCAAGTATTTGAAGATGCTCCACTTTGATCTTTCTTGGCCAATTGCCTCTTGTGAATAGCTTCTTTGTGAAATATCCTGAGTTTACCGCTGGGGGACATGGAGGAACATCACCGCCCGCTTTGCCATCTACACATGGGCTGAGTATCAGGTGGGCAGAGAAGCCCTGAAAGCAGAGATGTGATTGGCCACCAATCACAAGCTCCTCTGTGGTTTACATGGACGCTTGTGGATTGAAGAGCTAGCAGAGAAGTCTGTATTTTATGTAATTAGTCACAGTTAATACTCATGGTAACTGATATTTGGACCACGTTGTCAAGGACATGAGTTATTATACTGTAATAACCAAAAGGTATACTTTGAATTATGTAAAAGGAAGGCTGCCTGTTTGTTATTTCCTTTAATTCTCAGAGTACCTTTATGAAGGACAGAGGTTATTTTACCCACTTACAGATGCAGAGGCTCAAGGAAGCCAATCATCTGGCCCTCAGAGCACACAGCACGGCACTGAAGGGGCTTTGTCCATCCCACCCACAAGCCTGTGTGCCTAATCCTGCTCTGTAGTTTGGGTTGAAAGGAAAACTTTAGTTATGCCTTTCCTGGAAGGCACATCTTATCATGCAGAGGGGCGTTTGCATCCTTGTCACAGTCCTGTTCTTGGGGTTCCACGGGACTGTCAAATGAAGTCTAATCCTAACTTGGCTTGTTGCTTCCCAGTGATTGAGGAATCCCTCCTCTACTGTAGGTGGATGGGTGTTTATCAGCCATGGACACAGTAAGATAAGGGTTATCATGTCCATTTGAAACAGGAAGAAACTGAGATTCAGAAAAAGGAAAGCCTAGTCCAGGGCAGCCCAGCAAGTTGGCGTTTGTATCGGCACCCAGAGTACGTTTCCCAGTGGCACCGTGTCGGATGGAGCCGCAGCATAAAACTTGGACCAGCCTGTCCCCAGACGCTGGTGTGACGGCCGCTGCTCTGCTCTGCTCAACCCCCCACCTTCCTGCACCTCACTGTCCCGCTGCTGGGACCTCCCTGTCCCCAACAGCAGGAAAGTTGCTCCTGCTTATGTAGCCCAGCACAGACAGGGTATTTCTCATTAAATGGGATCAGAAGAGGCATCTCTCTAAGACACAGAAAACGTGGCTTGTCACCAGGGTTGCTCCCCTGTAAGCCTTCCAAAAGCATACAAAATTGCTAAATTATCAAAACATTAATTAGATTGCTGAGTAAGACCAATGCTAATCCTCAGAGCATGTGGGACAGGCCTTGGAGGGATCTGGCCTAATGGCTTTAGGGTCTGCCTGGCATTTGCTTTCCAGAAATGTGCAGTTTTGGAATGAACAGCTGAAAAAGAAGTGGGTGGTTAAGGAGAGACACCATCTGTCTCAGCAGTGCCAGACCTGGTAGGAGAGGCCAGACTCCTCAGACCACTACAGCCAGGAAGGGGCCGCCCACCCTGAGACTTTATCCAACATCCCAGCTTCTGTTCCGACCTTAGAAATGCTTCACTGCGTTCTGTGATTCCAACTCCAGTCCAGATGTTTACATCTAGGCTCTTTAAATGTTGTGAGCATTTTGAAGGCAGGGCTCAGGGATTGTATGTACCACCCCTAACAGTACAGAGTTTAAATTTGGTTAGAAAGAAACTTTTTATTTCTATTTCATTTTCCCTCCACTCCTTCCCTCTGCCTTAGTTGACACAGACACAGCCAGTAACAGGACCTGGAGACTGCCTCATCTGCGGGCCGCTTGGGGACAGCATTCCCAGATTAGCTCCAGAATCCAGCACGAGGCCTGCTGCAAGGAATTTCTGTGTTGAAAATAGGGATGAGAGGATATTACCAGACAGGTCGTACAACTTTGATTCAAGGCAGGCTGGGGGAAATGAATCTTTCAACTTCCTTGCTTTTAAAATTTCTCTTTTGGGGCTGGGGATTTAGCTCAGCGATTAGAGTGCTTGCCTTGTAAGCACAAGGGCCTGAGTTCGATCCCCAGCACCAGAAAAAAAAAAAATTAAAATTTCTCTTTTTATTTCTTAGATTAAAACTCTGGAAAACCCAAACAGAACAAAACCTTCTGAAGATTGTTTGGACCTGTTTTAAAGAACTTAAAAAAATACCTGCATTGGGCAATTCAAATTAAATAATGTTAAAGTAGCTTAGTGTCCGTTAAGTGTCACGTATTATGATAGTTTTCGTAGGACTGAAAGTAATTCTCATTCTTAACGGTTTCAGAGAGGTGACATAGATTCGCCAAGTGTAGCTAGTGAGTGCAAGAAGCAGGATTTGAATGTGTGCAAAGTCAATTCACTAGCCCTTTGCTGTTCTGCCAGCTGCTGACCTCACACTGCCCTTTCCACCCTCTCGCCTCTGTGTAGTTCCCATTGAGCGCAGCCTCTGCTCCCCCTCTGCAGTGTGATTCCTGCTGGGCCTTCAGAGGCAACTCCAACCCGCTTTGGGGTCAGCAAGCTCCCCCCATTCCCAAGGTTCTCTCGGCTCACTTTTGTGATCGCACCTAGAACCTCAGGTCCTCACATGTGCGATTCTCTCTCTGCCTTCCCTTCCTGCCTATAAACTCCTTGGTCCCAAACACGATTTTTTGAGTGTTCTCAGTGCTTAAATGTGGTGCCCACGCTCCCCCACTCCAGCTCTTCCTCTCCCCCGTTCCTCTCTCCTTCTTCCTCTCTATTTTAGCCACTTGTCCTTAAGTCTAGCCAAATGTTGTGAGGAAGCACAGGCCATGACAGAGAGGCTACATGTTGGTGTTCTGAGGTTCCCAAATGCGGCTCCTGTAATATGCCAGGTGAGACAGATGGAGACTTGGACCTCGGTGCAGTAAAGATGGTAAAGAGTGACTAGATTCTGGATGAATTTTGAAGACAGAACTGACTGCTGGTAATTGAAAGAGAGAGGGTTGAGGGGGGAGGTCATGGATGAAATCCTGGCTTTTGGCTTAAGCACTAGAAGGATGACATTGCCATATTGTGGAATGAGGAAGGACAGAGGACAGGGAAGTTGGGATGGAGGGTGGAACAAGCAACTCTCCTTTGGGAACATTAAATCTGAGTCCCACATCCAAGTGGAGAGTCTGTTTGCAGCTGGCTGTGTGAGTCTAGAATTCAGGGCCTGGAGATAGAAACCTGAGAGTCATCAGCTATGAAGGAAGATGAGATCACCAAGGGAGTGAGTGTGGGTAAGACAGAAGAGGCCCAAGGACTGTCCAGGGCTGTGTCCATGTGCACAGCCAGAGAAGATAGGAAGGAAACAGCCATGGTGTCTGCAAGGGCATAGATGCAGCCAGTTTGTTAAAAGAAGACGCAACAGAGCGGAGGTGTGGAGGCCAAGTGAAGGACAGAGTGATCCATCATGTCAAAGGCTGCTGTAGGGCAAATAAGACGAGGATGGAGAATTGGCCTTTGGATTTTCCAACGTGGGGGTCACTGGTAAGCTTGATATAAATGATGTAATGTAAAGACAACAAGGAGGCTTGAATTTGGGTAAGAGCAGGGCCAGTTCCTCTCCAGTGACAGGAGGGAAGGCAGAGGGCACAAGTACAAGTAAGTAGGTGGATGTGGCAGTAGGAACATATGGATGTCCCCTTTATTGCTTGAATTCTCTCAGAGAAGCAGGAAGCTGGCCTCCCCTGGGTGTACACAGCAGAGTTGTGTCCCACAGCAGAGGGACAGCGGCTAGACCAGGGTCATCAGGCAGAACTAAGGGTAGAGTTAGTGGTCATGAACATGAATGGGAAATGTATCGCGTTACTCTGGCCACACTCCATGGCCTGGGCGCAGGCATAAAGTAGTTGCAAGTTCCATTTTAAAAAGAATTAGGATTTTGCCAGGTGATACGATGGAGAAAAGGGCCAGGGAGTCGAAAATGTATGTGAAGAAGGGTTTATAATCATGGTACACAAAATCTAAGCTGGAAAAGGAGAAAAGGACATGAGGGGGGTGACGCAGATTGGAGAGGTAGCTGCTCGCAAATTGTAGGTCCCAGTAAGGCTAAATCGGAGCTGGTGTTAGTCCCTCTCAAATGAATTAGATAAACATTTCCCCTCTAGATGATACAGTCTCAGAACTATGCAAAGAAAACCTACTTCAACATCCAGATGTCTCAATTCCTTGGCCACCCCTCCTTCAAATGACCTTGTTTTCCAACTATCCCAGAGACACACACCATTTACCTCTCTCATAACCAATGACTACAACTCTCTCACAATCTTAATTTCCTCTCCCCACTCTACAGTTTTGCCTTCTGTATTGTATTTCATCCCCCTAGGACTCTGCTTACACAGACCATGAGATCCAGGGAGCTTGGGGAGATGGTTAAAATGGGGGACTTCTGGAGTCCCCACCCCTGTGGCTGCTTCCAACTGAGAGTTCCAACTGCCCTGTCCAGCCTGACATGTCAGGCCTGCCTTATAATGTACAGCCTGGCATAAACTCTTGAAGGCGTGTATCTTCAGCTCACTCACAGCCGGAAAGACTAGATGTGTATCTGGAGAAACCAAAACACCGTTTGATTAATTGCCACTGGTGAGCGAGAGTGATGGCTGGGCGCGAACTGTGGTCGTTATCTAAATGGAGTCGCTGGGATCCCAAGCAGATGGACCCCCCTCTATTTATAAACAATCCTGGGGGATGAGCAGCGCGGTTTACTTTTGGAAGGGGCCATCATTCATTTTTATCCATCATACCTGCTTTTAGTGATAGTACACATACACCCTGCTTGGGCTAGAATCTCAACAACTCAAGAGGTTTATGTGCTTTTAACACCAATTTTGAGGGGCTCTGTGTACATTTCATCATGTGGACGGAGCAGTGGGTCTGAAACAGTGTGTGAGCTGATTTCTTCCTCACAGCTCCATGGAAACTCAAGATGAAGTTGGATAAACCACTGTTGGCTCCATGGTTGTGTGGTTGTGGAGGGACGAGTGAGCCTTGAGCCATCCAGATCCTCCTGGTGCAAGGAGTGGAGCAGGCCCAAGGAAGGCAGCCCCACTATGGTACGTAGGGAAGCCAACAGCAGCCCCGCCAAAGAGGCACTCAGCTTCGCATTTCCTCAATGAATAGAGAGAGAAGAGGGTGGCAAAGAGTAAAGGCCTTCAATTTTGTAAATGCAAATCATTTAACGTCAGAATTGCTTTTTTATTTTCTCAAGTTCTCCTCAACGTTAATGTTTATGTTTCAAGTAGGCCTAGAGTGGGGAGAGGACGAATCTTCTCACTGAAGGCCAGAAGGTGAAGTGGCTTGAGCAAAGTCCTCCTGTGCTAACTGCCATGCTCACAATTGCCACGAGGTCAGGGCCGAGTGCCAGCTATCAGACTCCTAATTCAGGAATCTTCCTGGTTAAATCCTCATTGTGTCCCTACTCCATGCCAGGCTCTGCTGAGGTTGCCAACGTCTCTTCCTCCTACTTCCTCCCAGCAAGGAAGGAAAGACTCCTAGTGGTTTAGCGAAACAATCAGACACCAGGCAAGGAAGCTGTGGAAACCTGATTTAGATAAAACTTTCCGTAAAGAGGGAAAATGTGGACTCAGCGGTTATGAGTATTGTGCAAAGTATCATGAAAACTGCTGGAACGGTGGTGACAGTCATGGCCCTTGGGGATTTTACATTCCCATTCAGTACCTTTGCTGATCCCCAGTGTGAGCTGAACTGCTGTTGTCCCCCAATATCAGGCTCTGCTTCTTCCACAATGCGATGGTAATTTTGTGTGTGCTGGTGGTTGCCCAGATATTTGGTCAAATATTCTGGGTGTTTCTCTGACAGCGTGTTTGTATGAGATTAACATTTAAATCTGTGGACTTTGAGTAAAACATTGCCTTTTGTAATGTGGGTGGGACCTATCCTAATCAGTTGAAGGCCTGAACACAACAAAAAGATTGGCCTCTCCAAGCACAAGGGAATTTTCCAGGCTGCCAGCCATCCTGCTTATTTTGAGCTTACTAACCTCTATAATTATATAAGCAATTCTGCAAAATAAATATTTTTCTGTATCTACACACATTCTATTGATTCCATTTCTCTGGAGAACCCTGACTCATACACATAGTAAGAGAAATTTTTGCTGGCAAATGGCCATCTGGAATAAAGACTGCCTTTCCCAGCCTTTATTGTAGCTAGGTGTGGCATGGAACTGAATTTTGACCAGTAGGATGTAAGCAGATGTTCATATGGCAGATTCTATAGACCTTTCTGAAGACATAGTTGGTGTATGCCCTCTGCTATTTCTTTCCTCTTTCCTCCTTCTTGCTGCCTGAAGCAAAAATGTGGTAGATGGAGCTGTATCCTGGACTATAGGAGGAAAAGGAATACTCCTGAGAACTGAGGATCTCAGTAGAATGAACATAGTAAAACCATGATGTTGTTCTGAATTTTTCCTTGGGAAAGAAAGAAGCATCTCTGTCTAATCCACTGCTATTTGTACATCTATTGCTAATAGCCAAACCTAATCCTAAATGGCTTATTCAACCTTTCCAGGGCCCCTCTGCTCTGCCTGAGTACATCCACTGACCTGGGATCATACAGTCCAGAGTATGCTGAATACATTTACACAAGTCATGGTTGCATTGACACATCCTAAGTCGTGTTTAGGATAATGAAGGGCTGTCTTCCCACAGAATTAAGTTTTAAAAGAAATGGGGATTATAACCTCTATTAGCCAGCTTTCCATGAAATACATGAGATAATCAACTTATTAAGAAGAAAGGTTTACTTAGGCTCACAGTTTTGCCGGATCTAGTCTGTGATGGCCTGGCCTGGCCCCATTGCTTTGGACCTGTGGTGAGGCAACATTTCATGGTGGGAGCCATACAGCATAGCAAAACTGCTTATGTCATGAGCCAGGGAGCAAAAGAGAAAAGCAAAGAGTCCATGGTCCCGCCATCCCTTTCAAGGGCATACCACCCAGTGATCTAAGGATTTCCCATAAGGCCCCACCTCTTAAACATCCCAGCATCTCCCAATAGTACCATGCTGGGGACCATGCCTTTAAAAGACATGGGTCTTTGGGGAACATTTAACATCCAAACCAAAGCATAACCTAAACATTACAATTCCTTCCATCTCCTTTGGATAGATGAAATTACATTTTAAAAACGAAGAATTTTTTTAAAATCCAAATAGCCAGTTGAATAGGTTTACTTTTTTTTTTTTTTTGATAGACTATGAGTGTGACAGTTAATTGTCAAGTTGACCAACTTGAGAGCTGCCCAAGGGATTAGTAAAACATGCTCATGTTTGTGTCTGGGTAAGTCACGGAGATGTGACTTTGGGTACCATATCTGATCCCTGACCCCTTCCTCTCTGACACTGTTCCCCTGCTCTGAAGTAAGCAGCTTTGCTCCACCAGGCCCCTCCACCATAATATTCCTACCTTGGAGCCATCCCATCATGAACTGAAACCATGAGATGAAATAAACTTCCCCCCACCTTTGAGTTGCTGATGCCGGGTATATGCTCCAGCAACAGCAAAGCTGACCAATATGAGGAGTTTTTTCCAACATGACTCTAAAGAATTGAGGTGGATGTTTAGAGTCTGTCACAGGTTATTTGGAAAGTGTTGTACCACCTACCTACATGTATTAGACTAAATCACAATCACATGGTGTTCGTGATCAATGTTTTCTGCCAAAACATTTTATTTCCACATTTTAAAATGTTAGTTAAACTGATAAAAATGATATGTGCAGTCCCTACCATAACCTTTCCTAACACTGTTGTATTAGAAATGGCAAAGCATACCCTCTTAACCTCTGCTCATAAGCGGCACACTTCTGGTCCCCACCAGAAGAGTAACCAAACTATGAGCTGACTAGCCCTGTCCCCCACCCCAAAGAATTGAGGTTACTTGGGCCAATTATAGTTCTCTTAAGAAACAGAGAAACAACCAGTTAGCATTAAGGACAGAGGCTGAAATTTGTTAGAGAGATGCCAATAGAGCTGCTAGTCATGACGGGCCATAGGCAAGATCAGGATGAAGTAAAGATGAATGGAGAATGGTACCATTTTGTATGATTTACATAATCTTCCTGGGGAAGAAGACACTGGAAATGGCTGCCACTGGACGTCCAGCTTAGCTGCCACCTTTAGTGTTGGGATGAGCTGTGACACCCCCTTACCCCCAGAATTTGGTCTGGACACCTCAGTATTTTCTGGAAAGAGGCTGCTGTCAATTCTCTACCCCAAATACCGCTAGGACCAGGAGCCAGGGTCTGAGCAGGCTCCTCCATGGCCAGGAGCTGGGAGTGCTGGGGACAGAGAGAGGCGAGCAGGCAGCACTGATTGCAGAGGCTTAGCACGCACAAGGCATGGGAGTGGGGTACTAGAATCCAGAGATGAGCCTCCCTGGAAAGAGTGGCGAGAGACCCTGACATCCTCTTGAGAATATGAGGATCAGACACCACTGACAAGCTGTTCAGGGATGTTCATCTTGATCCACACTGCAGAATCTGTGCACTGAAATGCCTCTGTGCTGCTCAGAGACATTCAGAATATACACTGCAAAACAGCCTGTTGTCAGCCACATCTCCAAAAGCATGAACTGAGGCCCCTGGAACCAAGACCCACAGTCTGGGCAACTCCACAGGTGAGGCAAGCAAGGGGTTTGGTGGACAGCTCTCACTCTATCTGTGTCCCCATCCCCAAGAGCAAACAAAACAAAACAAAATAGAGATATTGAGTTGTGATTGAGCCTGCCATTGACAGGAGCTTTGCATTAGCATTGTCCTATGACACTGGTGGGGGGAGCTCCATTTCTAGACTGAGCTAAACAGTTTGTCTTATTGGCACAGAAGCTGCGAAGGAGAACTCTCAGCTAAAACCTTTTCAAGACCCTCCTTACAACAGGCAGTGTTCAATAATTGTCCCCATTATAAATAACTCCACAAGGCATATACTGGTCTTGCTTTTTCTTTGTTTGGTTTGCTTGTTTGTAGGTTTTTTGTTTGATTTGGTCTGGGTTTTGGGGGTGGTGCGTGTATGGTGTATGCATGTGGTATATGTGATATGTATGTGAGTGTGGGTGTAGGTGTATGTATAAATTTCTGCTTTTGATTCTATAGTGTCCTGTCTTTTTTGTCACATTTTCCCACATCAATTGTTGCTTTGTAGGGCTAATTTTGTTTTACTGTTCAATAGTTGCACATAATCTTCTTATCTCTTTTCTTACTTCTCATTTTATTTCCTTCCATTGTGTCTTTACTTCTCCTTTCATACCTTCTTTTGTTCCTCTGCCCTTCCCTCTTTCTCTTTTGTTCAGATTTATTAGTATTAATCTGGATATCATTAATACTTGGTTGTTTTCTAATCTACTGTATATTATTACGCTCCCTGTCTTTTCCTGTGTTAGTAAAATAGTAGAGATCTTTTAAAACAAGTTCCTGGTCATATGTTTATGTGTGGTTTGCTTTTTAATTGTTGATGTTCCTGGAGTTATTCTCTCCCCTCAAAGCAGTGCTGGGGATTGAATCTAGTCCCTGGAACGGACTGAGTGGGTACTTTCACATGAAGGCATATCCACAGTCCAGGGCACATGACTAAGAGGAAATCAGTTACTAAAAAGAGCCCCACACAATACTGGTAGAAATACCCATTCAAACTGATCTGCAAACCTCAACACAAAAACACAGGAATCGGGCTGGGGATTTAGCTCAGTGATTAGAGTGCTTGCCTTGCAAGCACAAGGCCCTGAGTTCGATCCCTGGCACCACAAAAAAAAAAAAAAAAAAAAAAAAAAAAAAAAAAAAAAAAAAAAAAAAAAAAAAAACCACAGGAATCATGAGAAAACCAGACAAAATGTCTCCAAAAATGCATAGCTCCCAAAAACTGGATCGCACAGATAACCAGATAAAACTTTGACAAATAGTTCTTTAAAAAACTGATAGTTAAAATAACCAATGAGATTAAAGAAGAGGCAAGTATATAGCTGAACGAATCATTTAATAAAATGATTAATGAGCTCGAAGAAGATGCTAATAAGCAGCTGAATAAATTAAGAAAGAAAATGCAGGATATGAAAGGCCATTTCAGTAAAGAGAAGTTCTGAAAAAGAACCAAGCAGAAATCCTGGAAATTAAAACCTTGATTAGTCAAATTCAACTGAAAGTCTCAACAGTAAGCAAGATGAATTAGAAGAAATAATATCAGGGCTTGAAGACAAGGTGGATATATAGGACATTCAGACAGCAGTAAAGAAAACAGAATAAGAAACAACAAACAGACTATTTAAGAGCTATTGAATAACTATGAAAGAACAAATTTAAGACTCATTGGCCTTTGACAGGATGAGGAAATACAGGCTAATGGCATGGAAAACCTTTTCACTTAGGAATGAAAATAGGCTAATGGCATAGAAAACCTTAGGAATTACAGCAGAAAATTCCTCAAACCTAGGGAATGAGATGGATATTCATATAATGCAGGCATTTAGAACCCCAAATAGACACAATCAGAAAAGCTACATTCCATATTACATCATAGTCAAATTGCCAAAAATTCAGAACAAAGAATATCAAAAACTGTTGGAGAGAAGCTCCAAAATGCTTTTAAGAGCAGAACAACAGCAGATTTCTCAATAGAAACCTTAAAGGCCAAGAGAGCTTAGAATGATGTATTACAAGGTGTTATGGTTTTTGTCTAGATGTCTCCCCAAAGCCTCACGTGGTCATAGGTGGGGTTTTTTCAGAGGTAGCTGAATCTAGAGTGTGTGATGCTGGGATTAAGAGTATGATTATTAAATCAATCCACTGATTTGTTTGGCACCACCCTAATCCTAGCAGCCTGGATAAGATATAAGGGACAGAAAGAGGCTTGCCTACCCCTTCCTGACCCCCGCCTCCCTTGCTTACCTTGCTACCTTCTGCCTATCCACCATTTCACCCTGCTCTGGATCCAGCTGATTGTGGACTGAAACCTCTATGAACTGTAAGCCAAATAAACGTCTCTTCCCTTAACTTTGGGTGTCAGGTATTTTGTCTCAGCATTGAGAAAAAAGTAACTAAGATGCAAGCCCTGGAAGAAAATAATTGCCAACCCAGATTACTGTCTTGCAAGTCTATCCTTCAAAATTGAAGAGGATAAAGACCCTCCAAGATAAGTACAAACTAAAGAGATTTGTGACCATTGCAGAAAATACTTAAGGGAATCCTAAGCAATGAAGAAAACATCATAACTCTGAAACCAAGAGAAAGAATAAATCACAGTAGGAGAGTAGATAAATGAATGAGAATCAGAAATGAATCAAGCACAGGAAAAACAAAATGACAGGTATTAAAATGTTATTTTGGGGGTGGTGGTGCTGGGGATAGAACTCAGGGAATGACAGGAATTAATACATAACTTTCAACAATAATAGAAAATTTAAATTGTTTTAACCCTCTAATTAAAAGTAGATGGACAAATTGAATAAAAAACATGACACATCTATAAGTTGTCTGCAAGAAACATGTTTCACATGCAAAGATATACACAAACTGAAAGTGAAAGGGTGTAAAATGATACTGCAAACATTTGGAACCCAAAAGCAAGTAGGAGTAGCTATACTTATATACAACAAAGTAGCCTTCAAACTAAAAGTAGTCACAAAAGACAAAGAAGGCCACTACATATTGGTAAAGGGAACAGTTTATAACAATTGTAAATACATACTCACTGAATGTTAGTGCACCCAATTTCATAAAAGAAACTCAGCTTGACATAAAGGGACAGATAGACCCCAATAAAATAATAGTGGATGACTTTAATACTCCAGTCTCACAGATAGGTCAACCAGATAAAATATCAACGACAATAACAAACCATAAATTAAACTACAATATAGGTAAATGGACTTAACAGAGATCTGTGAAACATTGCATCCAAGAACAGCAGAGTATACCTTGTTTTCAGCAACCCACAAAACTTCCTCCAAAATAGGTCATATTTATGCTATAAAGAAAATCTCACTAATTAGAAAACAATGGAATAGTCTCATGCATCCTACCAGATCACATGGAAAGAAACTAGAAATCAGCAAAAGAAGCCACAGAAACTACACCAACACATGACTGTGGATAATATACACTTTTGAATGATCAGTGGGTCATTGAAGAAATTAGGGGATAAATTTAAAAATTCCTAGAATAAACGATGTTGAAAATAGACCATATTAGAATATGTGGAGCACAATGAAGGCAGTTCCAAGAGGCAAGTTTATGAGCACCTACATGAGAAATACAGTGATGTGAAAGAAATAAATTAATGGTGTATCTCAAGCTCTTAGAAAAACAAGAACAAACCAAACCCCAAACTAGTAGAAGGAAAGAAATAGCAAAGATCATAGTGGAAATTAATGAAATAGAGACTAAAAGAATAATACAAAAGATTAATGAATCACAGAGTTGGTTCTTTGAAAAGATAAACAAGATAGATAAACCCTTAGCCAAACTATCCAAAAGAGAAAGAAGCCTCAATTAATAGCATTAGAGATGAAAAGGGAAAAGGAAAACAGACACCACTGAAATTCAGAGGATTTTTAGAAAGTACTTTTGAAAACATATATTTCAATAAATTTGAGAATGAATAGAAGAAATGCATAAATTCCTAGACACATATGAGCTACTGAAATTCAACCAACAAGATATTAAAAAGTTTAAACGTCAATAAAAAGCAATGAGAGTTAAGCAGTAATCAAAACTCTCCCAGTTACAAAAAGCTCAGTAAAAAACCTAATGGATTTACTGCTGAATTTTAGAAGACATTTAGAGAAGAACTAATACCAGTATTCCTCGAACTTTTCCATGAAACAGAAAGGTAAGGAATGTTTGCAAATTCATTCTACAAAGCCAGAAGTATCCTGATCACAATACTGGACAGAGAGTCAACAAAAAAGAAAACTAGAAATCAATATCCTGAAAGAATGTAGATGTAAAAATTCTTAATAAATTCAATAAAAGACATGTATGACAAACCCATGGTCTATATCATATTAAATGGAAAAAAGATGAAAGCATTTCTTCTAAAGTCAAGAACAAGACAAGAGTGTCCATTATCATCACTCCGGTTCAATACTGTATGTACTTGAAACTAGCCAGAGCAATTGGGCACAAGAAAGAAACAAAAGATGCAAATAGGAAAGGAAGACGTTAACTTATTCTCCTGTATAGACAGTATGACCCTTTACATAGAAAACTCACAAAACTCCATCAGAAGACTTTTAGTTCTGATAATCAAATTCAGAAAAAGTGGCAAGATACAAAATTAACACACAAAAATCAGTAGCATTCCTGTATACCAATAGTGAATCTACTGAAAAAAAAAATCAAGAAAGCAAGTCCATTCACAATTGCTTTAAAAATAAAAGAAAATATCTAGGAATCAAGCTAACTAAGTAAGTGAAAGACCTCTACAATGAAATTATGTAATATCAAAGAAAGAAATTGAAGAAGACATTATGAAATGGAAAAGCCTCCTTTTTTCATGGATCAGAAGAACTAACATTGTTAAAGAGCCATATTACCGAAAGCAATCTACAGATTCAATGCAATTCTTACTAAAATACCAACATCCTTCACAGAACTAGAAAAAAATTTTTTTTGAAATTCATATGGAAACAGAGAAGACCCAGAATAGCCAAAACAATCCGAGCAAAAAGAGCAAGCCTGGAAGTATCATAACACCTGATGTCAAGTTGTACTATAAAAGACATATTAACAAAACCAACATGGTACAGACACAAAAACAAACTTGTGAGCCAATGGAATAGGTCACAGAAGACGGAGAAACAAACCTATACACCTATAGCCATCTGATTTTTGACAAAGGGGCCAAAAACATATAATGGAGAAAAGACAGCCTGTTTTATAAATGGGGCTGGGAAAACTGGATCTCCACCTACAGAAGACTGAAACTCAACCCCTATCTCTCACTCTGTACTAAAATCAAATTTAAAAAATGGATTAAGGATCTAGAAATCTGAAACTATGAAATGCTAGAAGAAAAAATGGGGGAAACACTTGAAACCATAGGCACAGGCAATGACTTCCCAAATAGGACTCCAATAGTATAGGAAATAATGAAAAGAATGAACAAATGGGATTGCATTACATTAAAAAGCATCTATACAGCAAAGAAACCATCAACAGAGTGAGGAGAGACCTACAGAATGGGAAAAATCTTTGCTAGTCAGTCTTTTGATAGAGAATTAACATCTAGAATATATAAAGAACTAAAAAATATCAACTCCAAAAACACACATAACCTAGTCATAAATAGGCAAGTGATTGACTAGACACCTCTCAAAATAACAAGTACAAATGACTAGTAAGTATGTGAAAAAATGTTCCGTATTTTTAGCCATTAAGGAGATGCAAATCAAAACTACATTACTATTCCATCTTACCCTAGTCAGAATGGCTATCATCAAGAAAACAAAACAAAAAAATGTATGCTGACATTTATGTGGGGGAAAAGGAAACTTTCTACACTGATGGCAGGAATGTAAACTAGTACAACTCCTATAGAAATCACTTTGGAGATTCCTCATAAAGTTAAAAATAGGGGCTGGAAATTTAGCTCAGTGGTTAGAGTGCTTGCCTTGCAAGCCCAAGGCCCTAAGTTCAACCCCCAGTACCAAAAAAAAATAGAAATACCATTTGGTCCAGCAATACAAATCCTTGTATTCTAGTGATACATGCATACCCAATGTTTATAGCAGCACAATTCACAATAGTTAAACTGTGGGAACAACTTAGATGCCAGTCAACAGATGGATTACTCAGAGACAAATAAGAATGAAATCGTGCTTGCTTTGGCAGCACATATACTAAAATTAGAACGATACAGAGAAGATTAGCATGGCCCCTGCACAAGGATGACACGCAAATTCGTGAAGTGTTCCATATTTAAGAAAAAAAAAAATGAAATCATGTCATTTATAGGAAAATGGATGAAACCGGAGACCATCATGTTAAGCAAAATAAATCATACTCAGTTAAACATTGCATGTTTTCTATTACATAAGAAATCCAACATTATTAATAATAATAACAATAAATTAAATAAGGGAGAGATGACAGGAAACCAGAAGGTAGATTTTAGAGATGGGGAATGTGGTCAGGGGGAGAGAAGAAGAAAGTGAGAGAGGGTAATGGAGTTGAAATAATCAAAGTATGTTAGATGCAGGTATCAGTATACCAAAACAAACCTCACTATTCTGTGTTACTAACATGCACTAATTTTTAAAAAAGAAATGAAAAGGGAAAGATAATAAACTATGAGTAAGCAGAAAAGAGAAAAGTGCAGAGAGACAGACTGAAAGATGTATGGAAGAGGCTCGATCCTCCGGGCCTCATTGGATTCTTGTAGTTTGTTGTCCTGTTTACAATCCACTTAAGCTTTGGTTCCAAGCAACAAAGTGTCTACAACTACAGGGACTCTGGGTATGTGTCTCTTCTTGCAAATCTATGTCAAAGCAACCATCTATCCTTCGTCCGTTTGTCCTTTAAAGCTTGATCCCGTTGGAGACCAGGTCACCCACTCAGGTATCATCGCCAAACTAGCAAATAATGACTCTCCTCCTAAGGATTTTTCACATAAGTATTCTGAAAAAAGCCAAGGAAAAGAGGAGAAAGAAAGGGCAGCTTTCTGGAAGGGCAGATGTAAAACTTGACAAAATAAAATCTGGTATCTTGTTGCCTAAGAGGGCTCTTCAAGAGACATTTGTTTTGTTCTGGGCTTCTTTTGAGTAAGAGGTTGTCTCGGATAGACACAGTGGACACGGAGAAGACCTGAAGTTAACTTTAAGAGGTGGAGATTCTGCTTTAAACACCTCAGCAGCTCCTGTCTCCTTTTGGTTGAATGAGACCGAACATTTCTGGCTGGTCAGAGATCACAAGGCAATGGCCTCTGTAACCTCCTCAACAACCTCTTCCTCCTGAAGCCATCACAGCATAAAGGACCTGCAAACGTAGGTTTTATGCAGAAACCACTTTTTACTCTCTTGCTGAAATCCAACCCCCCATCTAGCCCATGCAGCATGATCTCATTCCGCCCCAACTGGGAGAATGAGAAAATGGTCTGTGAATTTTTCTTCTACTCTGTCAAAATAAGAACAGAAAAAATATGCCTCTGTGAGAGGGTTTTCTTTCAGCTTTTATTTGCACACATTCTATGTAATTATGGTCAGCGAGAGGGCATTTTCCACGGCCACACTAGCAGTATTTTCCACACAAAGGTTTATGCTGGCGGGCAGCCTGCCCTCGAGCTATTTACTCGTGTGGTGGATAGAAAACCATCAGACCTATGACCAGTTAGACCCAAGTGAAATGTTTTCATTTGGACCTCTCCTATAACAGGGCAGATTATTTTAATTTCCCTTCCAACCCCTGTCTCTTTTCCCTAGGTAAAGTGATTCAATATGGTGCGACCACCTTTACGCAACCAACTCTGGGACAACTTCCATATCATAATGAATGTTCGCATTTTAAAATCCTTCTTCCTAGCCTTCTAGATCTTAGACGTTCCTTATCCAAATTGTGTTATTCAGCTTTCTGTCACTATAATGAAACGTCTGAAACAATTAACTTATAAAGAGAAAAGTTTATTCTGGCTCACAGTTCTGGAGGTTTCAGTCCATGATTGATTGGCCTTATTGTTTTGTGGTGAGGCAGCACATCATGGTAGGAGTGTGTGGTGAAGCTGCCCATATCATGAGTCAGTGAGCAAAAAGACTACAGGGAAAGAGCTGAGTTCCCACAATCCCCATTATGGTCATAACCCCAATGATCTAAGGGCTTCCCTCTACATCCCACCTCCTGAAGGTTCACCAGCTTCCCAAAAGCTTCCCTGGAGACCAAGCCATTAACACACAGGGGACATTCAACATCTAAACCGTCAGACCAACACGGTTCCTCATAACTCCATCTCCCTCCGTCTTGATCCAGGTAAGCCTTTGCCTCAATGGATCATCTCACACGGAGCCCATTTCTTCCTCCAGTCCATTTTTCATGCTGTGCCTCACCATCCAATCTAAAATGCTTACCTCCTTCCTTTGGCATCTCTGGATCCTACTCATTCAACATCCAGCTCTGGCCTCTGCTCAGTGAAGCCCACTGACCGCTGAAAATATCTCTATTCCTCTTTTCTTCAGTGAGCCATAAAATAGTGTTTCCTGGTCATCAGCTGCCCATTTTATAATTAATGAGTCACTAGACACGTTGATCAAAATGTTGATGTTTGTTGTGCATATTACCACAAGAAAAACCAAGTAATGCATTTAACAAGTGTTTACTGAGCCCCTATCTAGCTTATGGTTAGTGCCGCGGGGACTGTTCCATATCAGAAAATAGGAGAATTCCTGGGTAAATTACACCCAGGGATGGTTCTTCAAGGCAACATAAGACAAACTAAAAGGCTAGAGGATCCAACACCATCCATGAGAATGGACAGGCTTTGGGAGGCAGCTCCAGCTGACAGAGGAGTCATTTATCTGCTGTTTATTGGATGTGGTGCGTATTAAGTATGGATGAACCAGAAAATGGACGGTTCAAAAGGCTTCCATCCGTCCATCTATTCCAGAAACATTCACCAAACACTCGGGGTCTAGTCAAAGCCTTCAGTGAGACTGTAGTCAAGTCTGGCAGTGCGGTGATTCTACCCTAAAATAACCGGCGGTGACATTCAAAGTTCAAAGAGAAGGAATAATAGCTGCCATTTCTAAAACTCCTACAACATGTTAGGGACTTCTCGAACATTACTGCTACAGTCGCCCCTCTGGGGTGCCAAAACAAACTCATAGGGGGACTGTGGGTTAATTTAAATTTTTAAGGGAAACATAAAGTTACCCTACATCTGTTAGACACTGTAAACTACTAGTTCAAGGTCGTTCGCCATTTTAACATAGATCACACTTCATTCCCTGTGATGACGTCATATCTTGAGGAACTGGGTCATTGAAGGTGGCTGTGATAAATAAACAAGAGCCGTACGAAAGTCAACACGGCAGGAGGTGAGCGAGTCAGTGCCCAATCAGAGTCCAAGATCCGAGAAGCTGTACAGTGCCTATGTCCCATTAGCGAATTACTGGCTATGTAAGAATCAAATCTTACTTTTTTCTTTCAATTTATATGTAATTACCTCATAAGGACATAAATTCTTATTAAGTTGATTGATCCTAACTTTTTGATAAATGAAACGTGGGTTTCTTATGGCCTGCAGACACCGTGAAAAAATTACTGAGGTCCTGAGGACACCATGAGCTGACGAAGTTGGGGAACCTCTAAGTTATTGCCAACCCTCCCAGGTTCCTAACTTGCCAATCGTCACACAGGCAGTAAATTCCAGAGTGAGGGTTCGCTTTTGCTTATAATTATGGCTCGGTGGAGCCGTCAGGTGATGGGGAGATAGATGAGACTGGCTGATTCAGGGAACTGGGAGGACGTGGTCTGAGCCTTGATGGGCACACTGCAGAGTGACTGCTGTTTGCCACCTCTTTATGCTGAGTCTCCATGGGACCCTGGTCTGGTGGGAGAAAAAAGAAACAACTCCTAAGATGTACAGCAAACAGACTGTCATATTTTTTGGTGCTGGATCACAAGAACAGAAGAGGGTTGGGATGTACAGACTGTGGTCAATGCATGAGAAACACATTTTGGGAGGCAAATGAAAACACGAATAGCTACAGTATAATAATATCCCCACATGTCTAGACTTCTGGCATTTCAGGTGACAGAGTCTGGCCAACATTATGGAGAGAAGGGCAGCAAGTTCCCCTGGGGGAAAAAAAGCCCCTCTGGAATTGGGAAAAATTTAGGTCAACGTCATTTGAACCTTAACCTCCTGCTCTTCTGTCCCTGGCCAGACATCTGCATGACCTCCACAGATTCCTCTGCCTGGAGGAAAAGCTTCTTGGCCCCTCACCTCCAAAGGCCTCCAAAGGGGCTGGGAACAGGCTCAAAGAGGCCCTCCTCCCCCAGGGAAGCATGAAGGGTCTCTGGAGGGTAGAGGGGCTTCCCAGCAATGCAGAGATCTTCAAAGACCAAGCCCATGGCGCTGTGAGCCTCAGCAGGGAGAGCCTGCATGCCAAGGGACCTGGCGGCCGGACCCCCTACTGTGGCCGCTAGCCGGCTTGTAGGAGTCCGAGAAGCCTAATTCAATTACCCTTATCAGAATGCCTCTGAACTTAACAAAGCAGATAATCAGTTCCAGAGACAGATACTGCGTGGGGGGCCAAAATTATTTTGCTTCCCCAAATCGGAGGCTGAAATCGGAGATGTTTAGGTAATGGAAAACATAATCCTCCCTAGAGCCGACCTCCCTCCCAGTACCCACACCTGAGACACTCCTACGCTCTGAGCCCAGGGGCCTGGGATTCAATGTTCACGCTGAAGACACGTGGTCATGAACTTGACCTCTTTCCCCACTCTGGTCCCCGCAAGGACCAGGAAGAAGCTGCTTGGGGCCTGGAGGCAGAAGGGTGAAGGATTAACATCTTTGGAACCTTCTCCTACGCATCAGCTACATAATGCACATTATTTATTTAAACCACCCAACACGCCCTTTGAGGAAAAATATTAGCCCCTCACATTGCGGAAGAATATTGGAAACATTAACTGTACTGCTTGAGGACACATCCCCATAAGCAGCATAGGTAAGATTCAAACACAGATATTGCCCTTTGCAACTCACTACGTGTCAGGCCTCTACACTCAAAATAGAAACTCACAGATTCCAGGATCCATAGCAAGGCTCCAAAGCAGAGGTGTATCTTTATAACAAGGAACTAGACACAGAGAGGCTGCCTAACCCAAGGCCAATGTCTCATTTGGGATTTGAGGCCAAATCAGCCTGAAGTAAAAAACAGGGCTCTCCACGCTGGCATCCAAGCTGTTTCCTTGACACTGTCACAGTCCTGAGGGTAGAGAGTAACTTCACATGCTTCCCCTGGCCTGGTGCAGGGCAGGGCCTGGGCAGAACCAATATGGGTGGGTATCTTTTTCTCGGCCTGGGTGCTGGGCCACCAGGAGTGTGGTTAAATGTTCAGGAGTGATCCATCTCCAAAGAAAAGCTCTCTGCCCCTGCTAACCTCAGTGTTAGCCCTGGAAAGTGACTTGATTAGTAGCTCACACTTATTATTCCACCCCCCACACCTATGATTTATTTATTTAAATTTAATCTTTTTATTACATAATATTTGACACATAGATAACAAAATATATGTAAATTACAAAGCATAGTGATAACCAAGCCTGGGATCCTTCTGCTCAACCTTAAACCTAGACTATGGCAATAGATGCTTCTCCCCTTCTTGCCCCTTGCTTGTCTCACAGAAATAATCACCATCCTACAATTTTTATTGATCACTCTCCTGATTATTTTTATAGTTTTACCCAATAAGTTTGGATGAGAAATTGCATTGTTTTTCAGACACCTTCCGACACTGCAGTTCCTCCTATTAGAGATGAAATTCATTTCCCTGCCCAAAGATGTAGATCTGCTTTGGTGACAGGGTTTGAATTCTGGGCCTAGGTTTTTAAGAGGACTATGTGTGTCTACTTTATCCTCTTACATTTCTACCTCTGCCATGAGAAAAAATGTGCTCTAAGTCATCTGCTGGTCCAAGGAGGATGAGACACATGTGGAATAGACCTGGACCCAATCTGAAGTTATAATTAAGCCCAAGTGAGCCCAGTTTAGCTGACCCAATCCCCAGCCAATCCATAGATACTTATGTAAGAATACACGAATGTTATAAGCCACAAAGTTTTGGAGTCATTTGTTATACAGCATTACTGTGGCAATAGCTGACTGATACACAATGTATCTATGATGAGCATATTGTTTACTTTTGCTTTTTCTGAACTGCTTTTCTGAAAGAAGATCATTAATGTTACATGTAATCATCTACTATTTACTTTTCTTTCCCACTCTACATTTTCTTTCTGAGCCGTATCCAATGGATTATGGTACAACAGTGTGGATGAACTACAGTAGCTGCTCCCTCAATTTAAAGATGAAGAAAAGTGAAAAGACGAACGAGCTGTGACCAGCTGAAGTGGCTTGGGAAACCAAGCCTCATTTCTTTGGCAAATATTTACTGAACATTAGGCAAGCGCTTTTCTGTGCACTGGGTATGTAAAGGTGACCTGGACACAAAAGGTTGTGGCCCTCAAGGGCCCTAATTTATAGGGGGGCACTTCACAGAAAGAGGGAAGGCCACATCTATGCCTCCTCTCAGATGATTGCCAGCTTTACCTTATTGCCTCTGCTCTGCCAGATATTTCCCCTCATTCTGCTTACTAACTCCTGTCCCTGGAGACAGATAATGTAATTAAGGCAGTAGATGAGCAGAGCAGGCAGAAATCAAAGAGTTGACAACGGTCCTTGGGAATACTGCTGCCGACTGAGCTCAGGGAAGGGAGCAACCGGGGAGTTTGCACCCAAGGCTTGGTCACTGTAGGGAGACAGGTTTATGTGCCTGCAGAGGACAGAAACCTACAGGGGCCTGGCAGAGTGCTGGCCAGACTGGCCCCTGTGGCCAGCCAGTAGCCCCATAAACTTGGCTGCTGGTGGCCACAGTCAGTGCTGGAGCATATGTGCGAGACAGAGGAAGGACTCAGGAATTTCCTCACCCTGGAGGAGTTTGCAATCAAATGGGAAAGTATCATAAAAAAAAAAAACCATGTAAGTCCCGACACCCCAGACAACAGACACTGATCACAGTCATAACTGAGCAGAGCCGAGCAGATACACATTCATGAACATGGATATACAGGTGCCCAGAGGTGGCTGCAGTGAGCCGGCCACACCGTCATTCCGTGGACAGGTGTCTTCTGCATCTCCTGAATATGGGGGAGGTCCTCCTGCGAGCTGCTATTCATCTCATGCATTGAAAAAACACAGCAAGCATCACTTCATATCAGAACCAGACTAAAGCCAACCACGTCCTCCCCAGGTGATTCGGGATGCCTCCCAGGGCCATGTAGGTCCTCAGGGACCCCATTAGGAAAACCAGCCACCCTACGGGATGGGAAAAAACAGCATGTTGATGACACGAGGTCTCACAGTGATGGCTCTTGGATAAGGAAGTAATTGTCAAGGAGGAAGGATCAGCAACTCCTGCCAGTATAGGAGCAGCAAAACCAAGAAGAGCCCCTGATGCCTCAGCTCCAGCACTCGCCCTCAGGAAGCTGCTGGCTGCTCCCCTCCCTCAGGACTCTCTCTCCCACCAACCCACCGGGGGTGGACATCCTCACCGCCGCAGCTGCCCCACCAGCCCCACCCTCCTCGAGTCCTACAGGCCATGGGTTCAGGGCTGTACATTTGTGTAAACTCTTTCCTGGACCTTATGATCGATACTCTGTCATCAGAGATGGCTCAGAGAGCAGCAGGTACAGGTGACCCTCCATGAGACGTGTGGCTTGAGAGGGTCATGTGGGCCTGGAAGGCCTAAGGTCAGTGTGGACTGAACCTGCTGGGGAGAGGGACGATGAGCGATGGATTACCTGTCTCTCCACCTGTTTCCTATTTGAGAATCCTCTTCACTGTGTGTGTGTGTGTGTGTGTGTGTGTGTGTGTGTGTGCGCGCACGCGTGCTACTCTATGATTTCTGTCCTTTGTGGGTATATGTAAGGGATGGCCTGAATAATGTAAGAGTAGATTGCAGCCCCCCTTCAGTTGTCCAGATCTTACACAGTTAGTGAGCATTGGAAAGAGCCAGAAGCCCAAGGTCAGGATCCACCCTGCCACTTCCCAGTGGCACCATCTCTGCAGGGCAGGACTCCTGTCTTCTTGGGCCCTGGTCATCCCATCTGTAAACAGGGGCTGGGAGAATAATGGGTCCTGACCATCTCCCATCTCCCAGCTATGGGCACTTTCCACCTTTGCGAGTCTGTGGAGAAACCAAAAGCTTCTCCAGGACTGGGCATGGTGGCACATGCCTGTAATTCCAGCACTCGGGCGTGGGGGTGGGGGGCTGAGGCAGGAGGATTGCCACGAGTCTGAGGCCAGCCTGGGCTACATAGTGAGTTAAAAGTCAGCCTGAACTACATAGTAAGACCCTGTCTCAAAACAAGACAAAACACCCAAAAGCTTCTCCAGAGGTGGCAATAAGAAAGAAAGAAAATGACCACATTTATTTGAGCCAAAGTTTAAAAAATACTAAATGACTTTTATGGTCTATTTTATACAATGTGGCATATTTTCTCTCTTGTAGTCACTGCTGTTATAATACATGTGTGCTAGTTTTATTTCCCTAGTCAGAGTTTCTTAGGAGCAATAAAAAGTTTCAAAGAACTCACTGAATTCCAAAATCAGAGGAATTTTGTTGTGAAACATAAATACTGCGAAATTATGTTACTCTCTATAGAACAGATTAAAGCAATCATCTGCCAGCCTATGATACATCATTATAGGTGATCTTATTTCTTTCACACATCTATGTTGGCAGATGGATCTGTGTCCATTTTATAGACAAGGATATTGAAGATAACGGGCTGGAAAATTTATTGAAATCCACCTAATGAGTAAATAGTACAGCTGAGCCTTAAACCACAGTCCATTGATTTACTCTTTAGAAGTCTTTTGAGTGTCTCCTGTGTCTCATGTGCCATTCAACACAAGTCAGGGTACATAATAGATGATTAAAAAAACTTGTTGTGGGTTGATTCAAATCATGCAATGATAATGGCCTCATTTAAAGGGCGGGGCTGAATTACCAGGTCTTGGATGATTTTTTTTTTCTATCCCAGGAATACCCTTGGGCCCCTCTGTGCGTCCCATGCTTAGGAACCAAGGCTCTAGGGGGGCCTACCTGGACCTGCTGGCACCAGCACCCCAGTCATGTGGCTGGCCAGGCCCTGTAGTTTCTCTCTCATGACAAGCCAACAGGCACAGGCTAGACCTGGAAGCCCCCTTTAAAAACACATCCAAGTATGCCTTCAGCCCCGGCCAACAGACAGGCCTACAAACCACCCAGCGAAACTAGCCAGGAAAAAGCCCTCGTTTCTGGCCACAGGAACTTCACCAAAGCGTCAGCCTGAGCCTGAGGCGCCAGCTCTGCCCACAGGGCATCCAGAGGCGGCCACCTCCGCCAGGCCAAGTCCCGTGGACTCTGAATTTAATTTGCTCATCGGGGGATTGGAACAAAATTGAAAAGCAAACACCTGGTGTAGTGAAGTCAGTCATCACAGCCACCGTCCCTGCCCGGCCGTGTGTGTGCCTCCCGTCGACTCCAGCAGCTAAATCTGGCCACACATTTGTGTGCAGCTCACTCGGTCGTGGGCGCTTAATTCTTCTGGCGACATCAAACCTGCATGTGGCTATTTTGCCAGCTGAGCCTCCTCCACTGCGTGCTCTTTGCTCTCTGCCTCATCTTCGCACTGACGCACCCTCCACATAATACCCCTGGCCTGGCTCCCCGTTTACTCTTGCAGATCTCAGCGCTGGGCTCTTGGACCCATCAATATGGGCTTCCAGCCCCTCGGTCACCCACTTTCAACGGTCATCTTCTGTTCACAAGCCTTCGAAGACTCGTGCTGAGGGTAACGGACTTGGAGCTGACACTCGCTTTAGAGCGCTTCTAAATGCTCCCCCAGTGTCCCTCCCCCGGCCGGCCCCTGCTCCTCCTGGCACACACCTTCTGTTTGACTAGCCCAGGCTCCCTGTGACCCCCACCCACAGCACATCCAGTCTGATCGCACAGCTTCTGTGCAATGCCTTCTCTACGTCTGCATCTATCCCAGTCTGCCCATCCCCCAGGGTCACCTGCCCAAGGCCCCTTTCTGCGGGCAGCAACCCGTCTGTGCTCTACAGTTTCCGCAACACTCAATCGCAACCTGGCTTGCACTGGGTTAGACTATTTCACAGCAATCACTGTACAAATAATATACTATTTAACAAATACCTCTCCTAGCCTCGGCACCGGGGCCTCTGTGTGTTAGAAGGCCCCGTTCTAACCTTCGTGGGATGATGATTCTGTAGGGGCAAGTGAACACGGTCACCTTGAGCCTGCATCTTTTCTACTCCCACTTTTACACCGTGCTCCTGTTGCCCAGGACCTTGAAACTCCTTCAACCTTGAGTCCATTCCAGGTTCTATGGCGGCCTCTCCAGAAGTCTGTCTTTGTTGACTAGGAGGTGGATTTGTGGGTGGAGCTTGGACGCATGGCTGGAGTATCCACATACATATTCATGGGCCCTTTCCTAGAAAGACAGGGGCTGGGCCTAAGCTAGTTATCCTTACGTCTACCTGTTGGAAGATGAAGCCTAGATAGAAGGAAAACAGAGCAAGATCTGAAAGTGATCGGGCACAGATGATATTATTGATCTTCTTTGCCTGGATGTCTCAGTTAACCAGGCCAAATCCTTTTCTTTCTTCACTTAAATTCATTTGGGTTGGGTTTCTATCACTTGCAACTAAAATTTACTAATGAAGATGAAGAGGATAATGATGGCAGTGGTGGTTAACAGGTTTTGTAACAATATGCAAGTTCTAAGCACATTCTTTTATCTGTACTAGACTATCCCTCTGTCTAGCTCTTGAGGAAGTTGTCCCAGTTTTCCTCTGTGAAGAAACATTCAGAGAAGCTAAGCAGGGTACTTTTGAAACCCCCAAATAAGAAAGCCAGAGGACTCAGGGAAGAGATCTCTGAGGTTGATGGGTGAGCACTTCAATTATAGTTGACACCACAGAGTTGAAGAGATGGCCTTTGGAGAGTAGAAAACAATAACATTTGGGACCAAGGATTGAGACCCATCAGTTATTTTATTTTTACTACATCACAGCTTTATTAAAATATAGTTCAAATACCTAAAATTCAAACTTTAAAGCATGTAATTGTCTTTTGGTAACCTTACAAGTTGTGAAATCATCCCTACTATCTAATCCCAGGATATTCTTGTCATCCCCAAAAGGAATCACATAACCATTAGCATTCTTTCTCCCACTCTGTTCCCTGCCAGCCTCTGACCACCATGAGTTTACTTCCTGTCTCCACAGATTCACTAACTCTGGACATTTCATGTAAGTAGCATCACATAATGCATGAATTTTTTGTCTGGCTTCTTTCACTCAGTACGGTGCTTCTCAGGTTAGTTCATGTAGCATGTGTCGGTACCTCATCCTTTTTATAAATGAATACTATTCCATCGCATAGACATACCACATTTTGTTTTTCCATTTATCAGGTGATAGACATGTGAGTTGTTTCCTATTTTGGCTAATATTAATAAGGCTGCTATGAACATTATCGTACACATTTTCATGTGGAGATATGTTTTCAATTCCCTTACACTAGGAAGAGAACTGGTCATATGTTAACTCTATATTTGATTTTTTAATTTTCTTGGAAGTGCAAGGAATCAAATCCAGGACCTCATGCATGCTAGGCAAGTGATCTACCACACTGAGTTACACCCCCAGCCCTATGTTCAACTCTTCAAAGAGCCGCCAAGCTGTTTTTACAAGGTGGCTGCAGCATTCTACATCCCCACCAGCAATGTATGAGATTTCTTTTCCATATCCTCACCAACACTTATTATCATCTGTCTTTATGTTAACTGTCATCGTAGATTGAAGCAACTTCTCAGAGTGATTGTATTTCTTGAATGATGTTGAGCATTCTTTCATGTGCTTACTGATCTTTGTTTATGTACTTTGGAGAAATGTCTATTCAAATCTTTTGCCTATTTTTAAGTTGGGTTGTCTTACTGTTTTGCTGTGTACAAGATTTTTATTCTGGATACAAATTCCTTGTGGGACATATTATTTACAAACTTTTTCTTCCATTCTGTGGCTGGCCTTTTTGCTTTATTGATGATGTTCTTTGAAAAGCAAAAGTTTTAACTTTGATGAGGTACAACTTCTAACTTACCTTTTTTTCTTTTGTAACTTTTGGTGTGATATTTAAGAATTACTGCTTAATCTGAGATCGTGAAGATTTACTCCTATATTTTCTGCCAAAAGTTTTGTAGTTTTTGCTCTCACCCTTAGGGCTCGGAATTCTTCTGCTTAACTTTTGTGAATGCAGTGAGATGAAGGTCCAAGTTTCCCTTTATGCCTGTGTATATCAGTTGTCTCAGCACCATGTGTTGAAAAGACTGTTGTTCCCTCCATTGAATTATCTTGATACCGTGTCAAAAATTAATTGACCAAAAATTTAAGCGTTTATTTCTAAACTCTCAGTTCTATTCCATTGGTCTATGTCTATTCTCATGTCAGTACTACACAGTTCTGATTACTGTAGCTTTGTACAATGTTTTTAAATTGGAAAGTGTGAAATTTGTGCTTCTTTTTCAAGATCGTTTTGGTTTTTCTGGGTTCTTTGAATCTTCACATGAATTTTAAGATAAGTTTAGTTTACTAATATCTAAAAAGAAGCCATCTGGAATTTTGGCAGGGGTCTCGGTGAGTCTATAGATCAATTTTGAGAGTACTGACATCTTAACAATGTTAAATCTTCCTTTATAAGAATGAGATACCTTCCATTCAAGTGTCCCTTAATTTCTTCTGCGATGTTTTGTAATTTTCAGTGTATACATCTTGAACTTGTTTTATTTATAAGTATCTCATTCTTTTTAATGCTACTATAAATGGAATTATTTTTGTACAAGGTCTCACTGTGTCATTCAAGTGGGGCTCAAACTTGTAATCCTACTACAACAGGCTCACAGAATGCTGGGATATCAGGCATACACCACCATGCCCAAGGAACTGTTGTTTTAATTGTTGCTTCTGATTGTTCTTGCAGATGTTATAGAAATACAGTTGGTTTTGCATTTTGATCTTGTATCCTCCAATCATGCCAAACTTATTTATTAGTTCTAATATTTTTATGGATTCCCTAGAATTTACTACATGGAAAATGATGTGATGTGCAAACACAGCTAGTTTTCCTTTTTCCTTTCTGATCTGGATGCCTTTCATTTCTTTTTCTTGCCTAATTACCCTGACTGGAGCCTCTAGTACAATGGTGAATAGAAGTGATGAGATTGGGCATCCTCATCACGTTCCTGATCTTCAGGGGGAAACGTCCAATCTTTCATTATTAAGTTTATGTTAGATATGTGTTTTTTATAGATAGCTGTAATAGTTTTCTCTTGCGACTGTAACTAATTATGACAAATGTTGTGGCTTAAATTACACAAATATATCTCTCAGTGCTATAAATTGGAAATCCGACATGGGCTTCAGGGGGCTAAATCAGAGTTTCAGCAGCTGTGTGGAGGGAGACTCTAGGGGCATTTCTTTGCCTTTATCAGGTTAAGGACATTCCCTTTTCTTCCTGAGTGTTTTAACATGAAAGAGTGTTAGATTTTACCAAAAATTTTTCTGTGTCTCTTAAGATCATGTAGTTTTTGGTCTGTCAGCATTTGAAGAGCCTTAGAAAGAGACAGGAGTATCTGAACATAGGAGAGAGACCATGTGAGTGAGATGTGATTGAAGCCAATAGAAAAGAAGATTTCAAAATGGTGGAAGCGGTCAAGCACATCCATGCTTTGAGAGGTAAGGTAAGAGGGGAACTGAAAACTGTTCATTTTGTTTGGTTTTGTGGATTTATCACCTCAGCTAGAGCTGGATGACAGGAGGGGAAAGGCCGCTGGGAAGGTGATGGAGTCCCAGGATTTCAGCGAGTCAAGGGTAAACCTGGAGGGCAGTGATTCGTTGATGTGGTTAGTGTCAGGACAGCTTAACGGGCCTCTTCGTGGTGCACGCTGGACACATTTTGGTTGAAGCAGAGAGGCCAAGAAATATATCTTCAGTAGCCAAGATGCTAGGATTGAACTCACAGCTTTTGCTAGAATCAAGAAAGGACATTGCTGTGCCTTGACATCAGGCAGCAGCTGCTGTCCTCTGTGAAGGGATGTGAGGATGTGAGGTGGACTCTGCCTGCCTCACACTGCGGAGGAAACTGGTATGAGGTAGGAAGTCATCCTGTCTGGTGTACCATCAGGGCAGGCCCCACATTTGAGGATAGGATGAAATTCGCAGGTGTTGTCTAGTTTTTTGATGAGTCTTTCAAATGTGAAGGTTTTTCAGGTGGGGACGGCAGTGATTTCTGGCTTTAGGGAGAGACATTTCCCATTAGCAACAGCATTGTCGTCCACGCTGAGGAGCACCCCTCCTCCAGGTCCTCCGGCTCCGCCGGCTCACCACATTCTCGGATGGTGTGTTCAGCGTGACAGCACTCAGGAGACCTGAGCGCCCTGTGACTCGCTTGCTTCCCTCTGCCAGGCAGCCTCATTGGATTGATTGCTTCCCTGGGATATTTATGTGGAAACCAAAGAAAATACTCCAGGGTCGTTTTTAATAAGTGCCAATCCCTCCTGGGCTATCTGCAGCCATAAACATTTACGTCTAATACCCCAAAGAAAATGTTGATGCAGTCTGATGTGGGGGAACAGCACACAGATTAGTCTAAACAAAAACATGAGGGTGACAGCTTTTTTCAGCATGAAACTGCATTCACTCATTTTTGACATAAAAGTGCAATTTGCATATTCTTTCAAGTCTGTTTAGCTGCAAACACATGTGTGTTTGGGGCATAGAAATTTAAAATTTGTAAATTATTCAGAAACTACTGCCAAATTGTAATCAAGTGGCAGGAAAAACATTCTGCACTGAATGGTTGTAAGTGCAGAGGGGAGCCTTCTTAGGGTTGGGAAACATTTTTTAATGTAATGGTGCTTAATCAACTCAGAGAAAACGGGGGAGAAATGTTTACTTTCTGAGCAACGATTTAATGTAGATGTTAGGGGTTTTTTTTGTTTATTGAACATTGCAGAATGGAATGATTTAATATTGTGACACTAAGTAAATAAGGTACTTTCCGGAAGAAAAGTAAACACTGTGATTAAACTAAAGTAGGAATTTATAATGCCTTTTTAGGAATCATTATCAGCCCAGAATCATAATTGCTAGAAAGCAATCCAATGTGATATAATTTATGTGTACTATACCGCGCAGATCGTAACATTTAGTATGTGCTAGTTACATCCCATCTTTGCTATCTGCCTGTGTTCTCACTTCCTCTTTCATTTTGTGCATCAAGCAAGAATTGTTCCAAGTTCCTGTTTTTTGTAAAGCACTGTGCTAGGCACCTCGGGGTCTGGGAAGTTGTGTATGGGGATAGAGATGTACTCAGGTAAACTATTCTTTGGAAATGGGGTTGGAAACATCGGCAGGAGAGCTGAGAGTTGACGGAGAGCTGAAGCGCCTGCCTCAGGATAGCAGGAGGGGCAATGAGAAGAGGAGCCAGAGCCGACAGATGATGGGTTAAAGTTCATGGAAACTGAGCATGATGAGGACGTATCTTCCATGACCACGACTATACAAGGAGCACACAGAGACTGATACAACCCACTTCTGTTTTTTTTTTTTAAAAGGCAAATTCTGTCCAGCCTCCACTTCCTCTACCTTTCTGTTTGATTTCGGTGGCACCCTCTGAGAAGTGGGACTGAAGCAGCGCTCAGAGAGAGCTGGCAGCCATCTTTGAAAACAGTCGACTACAGGTAGGAATATTCCTTTCATGGAACCAAAGTGTAAAGAGGAAAGCAGGTTATCTGAACAGCAAACAGAAAATAGCAAATAAATTCAAAGCTCATAAGGGTGAATTTTAACTGAAGATTGGGTCTAAACAGTCTCCTTCTTCCATTTTTTCACGCATTCAGGAACATTTGTGAACATATCATTGGTGAGGTACAGTTTAAAATTAGAAAATAGAGACACAGCTCTTATTTTTGTGTGCCTCTGTAGATAAGTAAGGGCATGAATTTGATTTCCAAATCATATGAAAACATTAAGAGGCAAAGTCTGATATAAGCAAACATTGGTTTGAGGCCTCTTCATTCAAGCTCTTTTGCGTTTTCTGGCAATTTTAACACAAATTTCCTTCAGGGAAGGTTTTTGTGCATTTGCTAAAAAGGTGATTCATCATGCAGTTGCCGATATGCATATTTATTATGCACATATTATGTGCATTTTTGTGCAGGTAAACACTTTATATCAACAAGGACATTCTTTGAGAAATCATATTCATATCTTTGCTTCAATTAAATTATCCAAAATTTTTTCCAAAGCCGCCTTCCTGGACCCTTTTTGTACCACGTTTTACATATGACTTCAATTAAGCCCATCAATTTACAGAGAGAATATTTGGAACTTATTTCAAGAGACAAAATAAATAAAAGGTCATAAAAAAGTGCAAAGGAAGAAGTACAACTGTCTTTACTTGCAGATGCCATAAGTAGAAATTCCAAAAGAAACTACAACAAATTATTAGACTAATAAGTGAATTAATGCGGAACGAATCTCTAAAATTGTAACATAGCCAAAAACAATTGGAAAATAAAAAATTTTAAAGCCCTATATCATTAAAATAGCATCAAAAGATATGAAATACCTGGTAATAAAGATAACAAAATATACAAGCAAGACTTGAATACAGAAAACAAAACAGTGATGACAAAAATCATTCAGAGAAATTAAATAAATGAGAGACACACATGCGTTTAGATTGGATGATACCATCTAAAAAGACATAAAATGCAATATACAAAGGCATTTATTTTCCCCGAACTAATATATGAATTTAGTGAAACCCCACGCACAATCCCAGAAAGTTTACAGTTGTTAAAATTGACAAGTTGATTCTAAACTTTACAAGAAACTGCAAAGGACTGACAATAGCTAAAATAATCTTGAAGAAAAGCATTGGAGAATTGACACTAAAATCGAAGATTTCTGTTTGCTGACAGTGATCATTAAGAGAATGAAAAGGCATCCCCTCAACAAATATCTTTGTAAAGGTATGAGACAAAGGATTCATATCTGAAATGTATGAAGAATTCCCGCAAATTGATGAGAAAAATCAGCTTTTAAAATGTACAAAACTATTGAACTGACATGTTAAAAAAGAAGATATCTTAGTGGCCAACGAGTATATGAAAAGGAGCTGAATGCTACCACTTGTCAAGTAAATGCAAATTAAAGCCATAACGAGATGCTACAACATAACCGCTAGAACGACTAAAATCAAAAACACTAACAATACCAAACGTTGGTGACGATAGACCCTCTCAAACTGGACCTCTCAAATGTTGATGGTGGAAATATCCACTTTTGAATATGGTTTGGTAGAATCTATGCTTTATTTAAAATAAACATGTACATATCCTGTGACCCAGAAAACCCACAAACAGATGTATACTTAACAGAAAATTATACATATGTGCACAAAATGACATATATAAGAATATTTATAGTAATTTTATTCAGGGTGGCTAAAAACTAGAAGACCATCAGCAGAAGAACTGATACATAAATTGATAAACTGTGCTATTTAGATGTGCATACATAAATATTTGTATGTTTACACACACAAATATATACATATACATATATACATACATACACAATGAAATACTACAAAAATGTATACAAAATACTGATAAATACAACAAAGTAGATGAACCTCAAGATATTATGTTGAGTGGAAGAATCCAGACCTTAAAGTGCATGTTGAATGACTTGATTTATATTAAATTCATAAGCAGGATAAATTATTTACTGTGGATAGAAATATAGCAGTAGTTAATTTGGGGGGTTAAATGGATGGAGAAGGAATGTGAGAAAAATCTTTTGGGGTAGTGGAAAGATTCCATATCTTGACCTGATTACACATTTGTAAAAATCCATCAAGATGAACACTTAAGATAGGTATACTACCTCAGTAAAAAATAAATAGAATTTAAAAGAGAAAAAAGGAATTTGAATTCATTGCCACACTAGATAACTTTCAAAAAGAAAAGAGCCCTTCCTTTTAATACTCTATTTCATTAAACACAAATTCAGGACAAGAAAAACTGTGTGTATATGTAATATATATGATAAAAAGACCTAAACAGAAAAACTGTTTACGTTTAGGTGTTACTGAATAGAGATGGAGGAGTACCCTTATGACAAAATGCACAGCACCTTTACAAAGAAAATTGCAAAACTGTGTAGAGAGAGATTTATTTCTTGAATGAATGAAAAAGCATGTCACGTTTCTGGGTAGGAAAAGCTAAGACTGATTTGTTACCAATTCTTCTCCCAAGTTATACTTTAACATTATCCCAAATAAAATCCAAACAGAAAATTATTAAACTTGTCAACATTATCCTCTAGTTAACTGAAATAGAGTAATCAAGATGTTTTAAACAGGAATGATGATGAGGCTCTCCTTCTGCCAGACACTAATGCTGAAAAAATGTAAACTTGAAATAATTTTGAGACTATTCTGTTGGTCCAGACACAGGCAACCATGGTAACAAAACTGAAATTGAGCAATGCTCCCAAGTGTAACAAGTGATATAGTTTGTGATCAATGGAGGAAAGTTAGGTGATTTGACAAATAAGGACAAGTAGCTAATTGGTGGTTAAAAATGAAAGTAGAAACCTTCTTGTTAATGTAAAGCAAAATAAATTCAGGAAGCATTGATTACTTAAATATTGATTGATTGATCGATTGCAGTACTGGAGATTGAACCCAGGGCCTTTACACTGAGCTACATCCCCTGTCCTTTTCATTTTTTATTTTGGGACAGGGTCTCCTAAGTGTCCAAATTGAGCAGCTGGGTTTGAACTTGCAATCCTTCTGCCTCAGCCTCCCAGAGTGCTGGAATTGCAGGTGTGTGCCACCACATCTAGCTCTAAATATTCTAAATAAAGTTGCCAATACAACAGATCATATTGCAGCAGGGAGCCCCCAGGCAGCCTACTGGGCTTCCAAACACTGCTTTAAATACATATTTTACTATGCTAATGCTCAGCCTACCTCAAAAGTAAGAAAAGGAAATCCACAGAAAATGGAAAAGAAAGCCATAAACAGAGCAGAAAAGGGAATTAGCAACCAAATTGCCAGATGATATTATTGGGACCAGATAAGTACTCAGAAAACTGAGGTTTCAGTTGAATTGCTCAGCCCATTTGTATGTAATTCTTATATTAAGTTACATCTACCACTTAGCTATTTGTTTTCTATTTGTTCCTCTATTTTTGTTCATTGTTCCCTTTTTCTGTTTTTTGGATTATTTCTTTGAATTTCATTACATCTCATTTATATGATTTTTTAAAACTATACGTTTTTGTTTCATTTCTAGGCCTTACTCTACAAATAGCACTATGCAACTTTGGCTTTTTACAGGCTACTATTTATTAAATTATGCTACTTCACATGTAATTTAAAAACTATACAATAATATACCTCCATTATCTCTTTCTGTGCTTTGTACTATTTTAGTTAGATAGTTTACTTTTACATATGTTATAAATCTCATGCTATATTGGTATTATTTGTTTTGCTTTAAACTGGCAATTTTACTTTAAAAATTAAGGAAAGAGAAGTAAGTCTTTTGTATTTGTCCACATTTGTCATTTCAAGAACTCTTTATTTCTTCTTGTTCACTTGTGTTTCTACCAGGTCTTGCTTCTCTTTGGTTTGAAGAATTTTTCATCACTTCTGGCAGTGACCATCTACTGGCTATGAATTCTCTCCGCTACAGACATTCCTCCTTTAACCACCAAGCTCGTCCTATGATTGGGTCGTTAAATGAATTGGTCGCTAAATGAGGAATCATATACAGTATGTATGTTACAATATTCAGAACAGAGAAATGTTCAAAGGAAACTCCAATATGATGACTTAACTTTTATTTGCGTAACTCTTACGTATATATCTTATGTATAACAGAACATAAAACTACAGGGCTGTACTGTACAGGACAATCAGCAAAAATTACAGTACTGTATTGTAGGGGACTCCACCCTAAACCCACACTGCTGCTCCTGTTCCTGCATTGTAAGTCCAAAAGCAGGTTGTAAGTCCAAATAATTGTTAAACAGGTAGGTCATTAGACGAGGAATATCTATATTGCTTATCAGAAAATGGTCTTTTTTTTCACCGTAAAATTTTGAAGGATCCATCATCTCACTGGCTCCAGGATTCAAGGTTGAAAGTCTTGTCTTTTAGCACTGGAAAGATGTTCCTTTCTTTCTGGCCTGTGTCTCAAATATGTCAGGCAAACACTGTTCTATGGAGCGATAGCCCCAGCCCATGAATATCTGTTAAGAAATAGAGAAAGTTTTTTTAAAAATAAAATTAATGTACCAGTAATATTGGAGCACAAGCACTTCGAAATTTATTTTAAGATCCTAATCTTGCCTGAGAAGAGGATAGAGCTTAATTTAAATAAGCATATTAAAAACTTAAGTGCAAATGCTAAAAAATAGAAATACAACATATAATTTCAAAGTAATCAAGGGAACCAAGGGAGGAATAAGAAAACCCGGTTGATTCATTAGGAGAATAAGATGGAAAGAGAAAGAAGAAATTTAAAAAGTCTCTTAAATAAAATATGAAAGTAAAATGTCAGGAAAGAGTCCCACTGGACAGTAATCACAATAAAAAATAATAAATTTAACTTTCTTATTATAGCACATAGAATTTAGAATGGATAAAAAGCTGAAATCTAGATATACAGTGTTTTTATAAGAGGCAAACCTAAAATATTAGGACATGAAAAGATTAAAATTAAAGAATGAAAGAAATACTTAGCAACTACCAAAAAATGGTAGAGCAATATTAATACAAATTACTTAAGTATAAAGTAATCCAGGGAGAAAGCACAGCTATTACAATTTCATGGGACTGTAAATTGCCATAAATCTCTGAAGAGTAATTTTGTAATATATATCAGAGGTCTTAAAAAGAACTTTTTAAAATCATGAAATCCTGTTTGTTAAACTTTATCCTCAAGAAGTAGGTGTATAGATGAGCCACCTAAAATGATGGGCTGTAGTTAGTAATTGAGAAAACTGGGGGCCCTGGAACCTGGGGTCCACCCTTCCGCGCCCCTCAGTTTCCTGTCATAGAATGTTGGCATTAGAGTAATGCCTACTGCACAGGGACACTGTAAATATTAAATGAAGAAACATACATGACATGTTTTTAAAAGTAGCAGGCACATAACGATAAAGGCAGAGACCTACACGGCACTGAGTGTGCTCTAAGAGCTGGGATATTGTCTTAAGCGATTGAGACCTTACCAGCCCCTCAAATGCTACAGAATATCTTCTGAGGTTGGTGCTGTCAGCTGCTACCATTATTGTCTGCATTTTAAAAATGAAACAAGCACAGAGAGGTCATCAGGTGTCGTTGTTATCATCTTCACTTTAGAGATGAGGAAACTGAGGCACGGAGAGGTTAGGAACGTGGCCCAGTTTGGGTTCTGCACTGGAGCACCCGAGTCTGTGCTCTTAACCACTGTGCTATTACTAAACTGCTGCCCTGAAAGAAATCCAAACAGGAACCGAGATAAATAAATGATTCAGAAGATGGAACACTCTCCATCCATTTTCAAAGCCAATGAAGTAGGTAATAAAAAGAGCTAAATATCGTTGAGTACTTCACTGCATGATAGACACCACTGTAAGCATTTTATATACATTACCTCGATTGCTCCTCATAAAAATTTAGGACTGAAGTATTACTACTCCCTTCCAGATGAGGTGCCCGGCACAGCCTTTAGGTAACTTAGTGTCTCATCACACTGCCCGGCAGCCACAGACGGGGACCTAGGCCATCCGACCCTCACCTCTGCTCCAAACGCTGCGGCGTGTTGTACACACACATCGGCGCCCCATTCCTCCTCCCTCAGCCTCGTCTGTCTCAAAATGATGCTCCCACTTGTCTCCAATTATCCCAGCCTGCGCTTATTCGCAGGGAAGCCTGGGAGCCATTTCTCCCCTTTTCCCTTTTCTCACCGCCTACAGCAGATCCATAATCAAATTTCGTCTAAGTCTACCTCCAAAATGTACCTGACATTTGCCCGTGCTGTTCTGTCTTCCCAGCGCCGCCCCAGTTTGAGTCCCGTCCTTTCTTCCTATGACAGTCTCCGTAATTACTCTACCAGTTAAGCACGTCTGCTCACATTTACTTTTTAAACAGATGCTGGAAAAAATCTTTTTTAATTTGAAAAAACAAAATGTTTTTAATTTGAAAAACAAAATAACTCCTGGGAAGATCTTTTTATAACCTAAAAAAGTGAGTTTTCTAAAAAATAATTTTGTTTCCCTGGCTTAAAAATCACTGGAACATTTGCCTTGCAGTTTACATAAATGCTACCCACCTCATACGTCTTACAAAGCTCTCCGCAACTGGCTGCCTCTCGTGAGGCTTCTCTGTGGCCTCTGTTTACTTCAGACCCTCTTCTGCCTCTGGGGCTCCCTGCACTGTCCATGGATGCCTCCTTCCAGTACATGTCACAGAGCCGATTTCTGACCCTCCCGATCAGCTGAAATGTCCCCTCAGAGGAACTGTGTGTGGTCACCCAGTCTTCTCTCTTAGGTATTTTCAGTCTTTTTCTTCATATCATTCTTTCAACCAGCAAATATTTATTGAGCACCTAGTATATGTCAGGCACTATACTAGGTGCAGGAATCACAATAGCAAACGAAACAGGGCTTAGCAGAGATTGTAATTACATTTTTAAAATTTATCTGTGCATGGGGATAATGAGATATTATTTTTTGCTTTATCTTCACAAATACAGAAACCTCAGGGAGGGAAATGTAATTTTCCCCTCCTTCCATTCTCAAAGTGGCTTCCTTTTGTGGTCCAGTGCCTGGGCTCTGTGGGGAAGACCATCTCTCCCAGGTATTGGTGGGTTTCTGAGGACGGGCCAGCCCGGGGCAAGGGAAGGAAGGAGCAGAAGCTGGTGTTTTTGAAAGAAGGGCAGAAGAGTTTGTACTAGAAAGCTGAGAAAACTTTTGGGGCAGAATCCAACGGAGACTGAGATTTTCTCTGGAGGCGCAAAGCAGGTACCCCAACTCTGAAGCAACCCAGGCTGACAGGGACCCCCGCCTGCCCCCACTCCCAGGGGTGGTCGAGATGAGTGGAGGATTTGAGCAGGAGCCGCTGGGGCCAGAACAACCGCAGGACTGTGCAGTCGGACCGTGTGGGAGCCACGCCCAGTCTTCTGGCCGCAAAGCCCAGGGATTGTGGTACACTCCGTGGGAAAGGAAATGTCCTCCGTAGCTAAGGTTGCACTTTGTGCAAGACCTTGGCAAGGGCAGGGCTAAAACCAGGTTCAGTGGGAGTTTGGGCGACGATTCCACGCCCAGAATCCTGGAGCGATTCAGGGCAGTTGCTCTCCTGCCGCCAGGCTAGAAGTCCGTTCTCTGCAGTGGCGCGTTCAGGGCCTGATCCAGCACTCCGCCCGCAGGGGCTCTGTAAACGCCTGCGAGTGAATGACAAATTATACATAAAAATGTTAGCATGACTAATACTGGAAGAGGGATTATAGGTGACTTTAAAATGAAAGTCAATCCATCAAAGTTACCAATGCTTGTGTGCTTTAGGAATTTATCCTAAAGATATATGAGCGTATTTGAGAAATTATGCAAATATGAAGTACTTCTTTGCAGCTTTCTTTTATAGTGACAGATTGGGAACAACGCAGATATCTATCCATAGTGGACTTACTACTAAGTACATTCTGATGAACTACCATGTAGCTGAAAAGAAAATCTTTAATATAATAAAGAGGAATTGTCTCTAGCATATATGGAAAAATGAGGAAAAAATAAAACAGCAGAGAGAACAGTATGGGGAATATAATATGTGAGAAGAAAAAGATTGCTACCCAGGGGTGTAGCTCAGTGATAGGGGTCCTGCTTAGCGTGCCCAGAGCCTGGGTTCGGTCCCAGAGCCCTCCCTCCCCCCCAAAAAAGATAATATACAGAGATGAATGAGTGTTTATGAATAACATACCTCTGGAAGGGAACAGCAATCTGATAACACTGATCCCGCTGGGGAGGGGAACTGAGTGGCCGTGGAGTGGAGTGAGAGGGAGAAGTTTTGCTGATTATGTTTTTGCTCTTTTTGAACTTTTAATCATATTAATATGTTTCTTTTTTTAAAAAGATAGCCAAACTTATAAATAAAATCACTGCTTATTTTTGTTTCTCCTTTTTACAATTTTCTTATAAATGAGGATACTTGTAATTTTTTTTAATTTTTAAAAAGGAAAAAGCGGTAACGGGAACATCATTGACACAAAATAAGGTCTAATTGAAAAGGAAAAAAAGAAGCTACATCATTTTCACCTGGAAAGGAGGATCAACTAAATGTAGCTGAGCCTTTTCATCAATGGAACCAGGACTAAGAATCATGTAGGCGGCTCTGCAGCATTTTCAGAAAATGTGTCCTGTGAATTCCTCTAAATAGAAGTGATTTTAAAATCCAGTTTTATGGCAGTCTTCTCTTCAGACTTTATTGCCATCGACATCTGTTTTTTAAAAGGAAACAGCTTCCACCCCAGGCATACCGCTGAGCCCTGTCAAAGCTACTTAAAGGACAGACCGTGTCTAGGTCCGCGGCTGTGATCAGCAGCCAGGTGCACAGCAGAGGCTGCCCGGGCCGGGCGCCGGCTCCACGCGAGAGATGGATGTGGGTGGTGGGTGGGAAACTGGGCGCTCTAAGAAGCCGGGTGCTTTTGAGGTGTCTTTACAAACACACAGCCCAGATTGACTACCACAGACCAAGCACCTGGAACCTCACCTCTGTGTCTCCTCCTATGCCTTCGGCCCTGGTAGGCTCTGCAGAGATAGCCTCATTGTCCCCGTGGTTATGGGCTTTACATGAGTCTGTGTTGCCCTCATTTGATAATCAAGGTATACAAGCTGGAGGGGGCCTCTGGGGCCACTTCCATTTTCTTTATTTTGCAGATAAAGAAACTGTTTTAGGGAGTACTGGTCAATTTTTTTTTAATGAGAAACTTCTTTTTGTATTAATATAGAGATTCCAAGGATATATTAAGGGAAAAAAAGCAAAAGGAAAGACAGTGTATATACAATGATATCACCTGTATTTTTAACTTATATTTACTTGCGTACATATGTGGACGTCTCTAGAAGTAATACAAAAGTCCAATAACAGCAACTACCGTCTCATTTGTTGTTTTCAAGGGAGAGGAGCACAAGTTAACTGGAGAACATGCCAAGGTGCGAGGTTGACTTCGTGTGCTTCTTTGCTTCTTTTTGGTTTTTGAACCACCGGACTAATACGCAATTTACAGCTGACAATCCATCTGTAGATCTGCCTTCTGTATTTAATGAACTTCCTCAGATCTTTGGCAGTGTGCGCGTGAACGTGGACATTTTAACCAGTGTCTTTCTGTGACAGGGAGGCATGAAGTGTTGCCTGCAGACAGGCCGAGGTCCATCCTGTACCGCCCATGCCTGGAGCAGGGTGGTGTGTGGAAGCTGGGAAGGGGGCACGCAGACTGCCACTTACAGCGGGGTGGGATGCAGGGAGTGTGCAGGGGGCCGCTGAGTGATGGAATGGCTTGAAGCGTTAGGCAGAGTGTCCTAGAGGAGTTGGCATCTAAGAGTTGTTAACTTCAGAAGATAAGCCCCCAAAGTGGGTGATGGAGAAGAAGGCTGCTGGCCCCCAGTCTTAGGGCCAAGGAGGCGCCTAGTGGATTTCTAATGCCAGCTTCCCAAGGACCAAACCCTCCTTGCTGCTCTGTAAATCCGGCCTTCGGCTTTCCCCACTTGTAACCACTTTCCACCATCCGTGAGAAACACTGAGGTGACCTTTCTCACAGTGGCTGCTGCTGCAAAAGAAGAATGGCTGTGTCTTCCATACTCGTTTGGCACTTACTGCCTCCTGCTGTGAGAACCTATTCTAGGTCCCTGATTTAATTAATTTTTGAGCTAGGGTATTGCTATGTAGTCCAGGCTGGCCTTGAACTAGCAGCATTCCTCCTGCCTCAGCCTCCCGAGTACTGGGATTACAGGAATGCACCACCACACCTGGCCTTGTCCCTGAATTTTTAATTGCCATCGTGTCTGTGGAGCTAGGTTTTAGCTCCTTTGCCACCTCCCCTTGGCCCTCCTCTGTCCGTCCGCCTCATGGCACCATCCCTCCTGAGCTGAGGGCCACAGGGCTCTTCATTTCTTCCTAGAGTGTCCATCCCAGGCCCGTCAGTGAAGGGCCGCCCTGCTCAGCCAGCTGGCTGGGTTTACTGCACCCTACCCCAGAAAGAGCTGTCCCCTGTGAGAACGAAGTTCTGAGGTTTAGAGTAGGCCCAACCCACTTCATTCCCCCTGGGGCTTTGCACACACTGTTTTCTCTGTCTGGAACAACTTGTGTCACTCTTTTTCCATTGATTCAATACATATTTATTAAGTACTTACTATGTGTCAGGTATTTCATGAGATCTGGTACATAGTGGTAAGCAAAACAGACTCCCAAAACCCTGTTCTCCAGCCGGAGGTGGGGCTCAGTGGTAAAGTTTATATTTAGCATGTATCCTGAATTTGATCTCCAGTGACACAAAAAAGAAAAGAATCCTGTTTTCATAGACTTGACAGTTGTTTTAGGTAGAACTTCTGTTCTGGGAAAGCTGGACCTCCCAATCCATGTAATCCCTCCCTACCTGGGCTGTGGCCTTTCCTTTGGCATCATCCTCCATAGGTGGATCTGTGGGGTCATCTTTTCAGACCCAGGATGGACTGTCCTCCCCACATATTGGTCCAGCTGGAAGCCCTCTCAGGTCCTGCCCAGTCCAGGAGATAAATTTATTTCATAGAATTATTTGAAAGATTGAGATAATTGGTTGCTAACTGGCCAACGCGGCGCCTGGGGCAGAGATGAGTACATTCGTATTCATCACAGCGTAGAGCAGTGATTACAAGCAAGGACTTGACAGTCAGATGGGTGTAAATCTTAGTATATCACTTATTACATACCACTGAGCATGCCACATAATGACTTTAATTCAGCTTCTTCTTTTATAAAATGGTGACTAATCATGACAGCTAAAATATTTTGAAAATGGAGCATTTTTAAGCTCTGTGCATCATCATCTGTCCAATTCACACCAGAATCTTGTGACATGGGTTCATTTCTTATCCCTATTTTACAGTTAGGTTAAGACATTCACCAAGAAGCACGCAGCAGACAATGGGAACCCAGGCTGCCCAGTACCAAAGCGTGAGTATGTACGCCCTCCCCTCAGGCCAGCCTTTCCAGTGGTTTCCACCTCGATGCTTGGTTGTAGGGATTAAATTAGATGATGCATGTGAGGCTCTTGGCACAGGGTCTGACATGTGGTTAGTGATCACTACCGTCATTGCTATTCATTTGCTTCCTAGCAAAATAGTTCTGCAGATAATAAAGACTTAATTAAAGGAGTAGAGCTTTTTGTTTTGTCTAATCTGATCAGAGGAAATGAGCAGGCCAGTGTCAGAGACCTCATCCAAGGCTGGATGCAATTCAAACATTTTTCCACGAAAGTTTTGGCAGTGGCCTGAGTTGAGAAGGAATAACCGTGGACATGGCAGAACCAAACTGGGGGGACAAAGTGTCATTGAGGTGAGCACTTCTCCTGCATAGGTCATCAGATAATCCAAAGGTATTCCCCAAGCACTTCTTGTGTACCCAACTGCTGGAAAGTGGTAGGGAGAAGAGGATAGAACAGTACCTGCTGCAGGACTCCCAGAAGTGTGAAGAACGGACAGCCCAGTTCTCGTGGCACTTGAGACAACACATGGGAATGAGATGTTACGTGATGGTGCTGCCATACGTGCAACCTCAAACCAACCACCCACACTGGTAGAGTCCTGCTGGCAGATCATTTTTACCCTTCTTCCCTCTCCTCATCCCCTCTCCATCATGGCCCATGATCTGCCGAAACATGCGGGGACTGGACTCGGTTCAGTGTGACCCCAACTCCTGTGGCTTTGGGAGAATGGTCTGTGTTTCTGGATTTTTCTTCTTGGAGTCTAAGTATCTAAAAGGAGTTTTTGTCCAGTGTAGTTGAATTTGGGCCAGACTGCCTACTCTAGCCTCTTTCATCAACATAGCTTGTCTTTGCCATTAGCTAAGGATCACCTACAGGTGGACAAAGCCAACAGATGGGCTTAGGCAGAGACTTAGGGTGCCATTACTGGGTGTTCCTTGGAACTAGTAGTCCTTAAACATCCATTAAACATATGAATTTATGAAAGAATCAGGAAACACAGTGGGTGCAGGGCAGGGAGTGGTGCCTTTCAGACTTATTTCTTCTTAGCAAAATGACAGCTCTGGTTACCAGTCCCCATTGCCACCAGGAAGCAGGTTATGCTATTGGAGTGTGTGCCTTTCCAGGCTTATCAAACTATTCCTTCTGTTTACAAAGTTCTCTTTAAAAGGTTTATTTCTTTTTAAATTTTTAAAAAAGTTTTAAATTCTTTAAATTACTTTTTGATTGATATAATATTTGTACATATTATCAGGTACCAATATGATGTTTTAATTCATATATACATGATAGCACTTACTGCATTCCACAAATATTTGTTGAGAACCTGCCAGAGCTGAGGATATTACAGTGGATCAAGTCATTAGTAGTTTTCTAGAAAAATTTTATTCATTGTCTTTTAAAGCAGGGTACTTGGTCTCCACATGGCAAAGGAGTTTTGAAGGTTCCCTGGCTTTGTTGACTACCCAGTCACTATATGTTATACCAAGAGGGCTTGTAGAATCTGAGTCACCTGTTGGAATGAATCCATAATTTAAATATGAGTCGGTATCTTCTTTGAAATGAAGCTTTCTTTTTGTTGGCAGTCTTAGAGTCTTCTGCTGTCTCATCATCTTTACCCCTTTTTAAAGAAGCTCCAGTGACATTTGCCTTTCAGTCATTTTAGCTAGAGTTATCTTGTGAGCTTACCAAAACTGTGACTGAGACAAGTGCACAGTGCAGGAAAGAGGTGTGGACAGAAGTGGTAGATAAAACAATGGACAGGCCATACATGGACCAAAATAATTGTCAGATTCTGGCTTAAAGCCTGCCACCAGATGTACCTTGTCACTTGCCACTCACTGATAAGGTTTTGATATGCGTCCACAAGCACGTCATTCTTTATGGTCTCTGTGCAGTCAAGCCTCTCTGCTAATGTTAAGCTGTATTTGCAGCTGCACCCCAGTGCTAGCATCACTGCCTTATCTCCATCTCAGATCATCAGATGTTAGATTCCCATTGCCAGCTATGAGAACTGTTCTATAACCTGGAACTCCTCTACAACAGTGCTCTCAGTTTTCCTGTAAGTGGTTGGAAGGGCTAAGGTCCCCTCCCCAGCCTCTCCATGAGGGGTGGGCAAAGATGGAGTAGAGCCTCACTTCAAAATCTGATGGGCTCAATTTTTTCTGAGAAATTTTGGATTTGGGGCTAAAATGAGGTGTCATCTAATTATCCTGAGCACCTGCCTATGACATGCACCCTTCCTGCAAATGTGATGTGACTGGGTCCCTGGCTCACACCCAGTAGGCACCAGCCTTCCTCAAGTGACTGAAGGCCTCCCAATGCCCTGAGGGGAAAGACCTGCCTACTGGTCTCCAGTGACATTTCCCCTTCCCTCCTCTCTTCTCAATCTCTTTCCAGAGTGCTCCTTGGAGCTCAGCACAGGCCTGCATGAGCTGTTTAGAACTGCATTTGGAGGCCCAGACGGTGGGCAGTGGTTCCTTGGGATCTGAGGCTCTGTTTCATCTCCTCCAACCGCTCGAAGACATTTGCCTGGATCTTCATCTGGAGTGTTTGGTGATCAGGGTAACAGTATGGTCATGTTCTGGTGAGGTCCCCTTTCAGGTTGCAGATAGGCGGCGTCTCGTGGTTTCCCTAGGTGGCAGAAAGACAGCCAGAATTCTCTGAGCTCTCTTTCTTAAGAGCAGAAACCCCATTCATGAGGGCTCCACTCACATGGACTAAAGTCCTACCTTCCAATACCGTCACACTGCTTGTTACGACTCCAGTATTAATTAGGGAGATACAAACTTTCTGTCCATTGCACCATTTTATTCTCCAGAGCAAATAAAAAGAGGGAAAGGGAAGTTTAGAAAGCAGTGAAGAGAACTCTAGGTAGAGGAAAGATAGCAACAGATCTAAGAAGGGCTCTTCATTCAGTTGTAATTGCAGTCAGTATGTACTTAGTCTGTGGCAAGCACTGTTGCATGAACTCAAACAGTGCCACAGAGGAAGTACACTGTTGTTTCCACTCTGCAGATGAGGAAGCTGGAGCACAGAGAGGTCAAGTAACTTATCCAAGGTCACTCTGCTGGTAAGTGGCAAATTCCAAGTTTTACCCAGTCTGTCTCCAGGGCCTGGGCTCTAGACGCCTATGCTAGACAGCTTCTAATTTTAGGCTGTTGCTATCAACACAATCCTCCTGGGTATCAATGTCAGATTGAATTCCACCCCCCTGCCTAAATATTCATGGCTTCCGTTGCCTCTCCTGGTGTCTCCTGGGCTTCTCGCATTCCTCACCTCAGCTGCTAACTCTGTCCCCAAGTCCTCCAGGCCCACCCAGCCAGCCCCAGCCATGGGCATCCAGGCAAAAACCTTCTCGATGGAGGCAATGGGACTTTTCTGAACTCTTGAAAATAAGATGCAATTTAGAAAATGCACCATGATGGCAAGTCACATTTGGGTGGAGGGAGGTGAGCTGGGGGAGACAATGGGGAGAGGAACGGAGACTGTGATGCTTTACCACTCACAAAGCAAGCTAGATGTAGGGCTGGTGGCTGTGTCCGTTTAACAAGTGACAAGGCAGAGACAGGGACAGTAAGGGAGGCATCCTGTTTGAGTGCCACAGGACAGGCAGGGGCTTCAGATGAGGGGTGGAGGCAGGCTGTCCTGGGGATGTGATTCTGTCTGACTTGTCATTTGCAGGGAGAAACAGTGACCGTGTGTTAACATTCTCTGCTCTCAGCTCACCCAAGTAGCTGTTTCTAGGCCTCTGGGTGCCTTTCCCATCCTGCCATGGTCCTACACTCATACTTTGTCACCTATGTCTTCAGGGAACAAACAGACACACATGATATCCCCCACAGATAAGGGCTCAGAGTGCTCAGAAGCAGCATGTGAGGAGGTCCCCCGGGCAGTAAGAGGCTGGCACAGGCCCATCTTCACTGAAGCCCACCCTCCTTCCTGGCCATGGTAGAGGAAGGTGCCACCCGGCCAGCAGCCATCCACACTAGAGGCCACCACTGGGGCCAGGGTGGGAGGCCGGGCCCTGCACACTCTTTGAAACCACTCAGCCCTCTTGAAGAGCCCAGGCCTACAACGAAGGGGTTTCAATCTGAAGAAGCTTCTGCAGAACTCTGGCCAAAAGATCTCCCACTTGGCTGGAAGATGACCTCAGAAGAAGGGCTTGGAGCAGCTACTGATGCTTCCCCCAGAAGCATCCCTGGCTCTCTTCTGAGGCAGAAGGTCTTGAAGTCCTTTCTTGTCCAGGGACAGCCAGCAGTGACTATCAGGAGGACCACAGATATGGTGGTCAGAGGAGCCTCCTGGATAGGAAGGAGTAAGGTGGGAAAAAGAATTCAAATTAACAAACCCAGACAGAGCATACATCATGTGCCAAGTTCCGTGACGGAGAACGAGACTCCCCGCTGTGCAACACAGAGCCTGGACACACTATTTAATACACAAAGCCCCACCCCAGGGAAGTAAGGTGAGGAAAGGCCCTGGGCCTGAGGATGCCCATTGTGAGACAGCATTTGAGCTGGTCCTTGGGGAGCGGAGGATTCTTGCAACAGATGGAGATGGGGAGGGCACTACAGAGAGAGGCAAGAGAAGGAGCAAAGACGGAGAAGCAGAAAATCATGGAGGGACATCCAGAAAGGAGAGGTCAGTCGGCAGAGCCAGCAGGGGAGGTGGGCAGAATCTCAGAGGGCCTTTTGCGTCTTAAGTCAAGTATGGAATTTCTTTGGTGGACAATCGTGCCATCAAAAGTCCATGTGTTTCCAAAGAGGTGGCCAGTGACCAAGTGAAAGAGGCAGGTCGGCAATAGGGAAGAATGAGCAAGGGAGCAATGCCCTACAGCTTTCCTCACTCAGCAGGCACGCAGATTAAACCTCCAATTTTTAAATGTCAAAGTACGTGCTTGGGTGGTCCCTGGGTGAGATGTCGCCAAAGGCTCCAAATCCCATGGATCTGAGGGCTGTGAGGGGGAAAGTAAGAAGCGGGCTCCATCCTGAAGCAGGACGCAACTGGCTTGCTGTGTGGACAGCAGCAGGTAACCTGGGCATGAAATGTTCTCCCCTATTGCTTCTCCATCGGCTGCATACAGTCCCGCTAAGGCCATTCAGCCAGCCTCTGTTCTAGCAGCAAAATTCTGCTGATGGAGCCAAAATGTAGTCTATTTAAATTAAGAAGAAAAACAAATAAAACCACACAAGACCAGAGGGCAAACAGGCAATATGAGGTAGTCATCTGCTTTCTTAATATCCATCATGGCAAAACCATTCTAAAGAAGTGATCAAATATTTTGTAACTTTATTTTTTTTACCCATATATGAAGTGTGATCAAAACAGTGGATGTTTAAATTTTAAGTTTATTACAGTAAAAGACACATTGCCATTAATTCCCCTCCAAATACTCCTCCTCATTTTAAACATGCTTATTCCATCATTCTTGCCACTTTCCGAAGCAGTTCTGGAAGTCTTCTTTTGTGAGTACCTTTAGTTGTGCTGTGGTGGCTCCCTTGATGTCCCGTATTAATTCAAAACGTTTATAGCAATTTCTGTCTAGACGGTGTCCTTATCTACCTTACTTACTGGATCTGTCACCAGTTGACTTCTGGTTCTTCCCCAAAGTCAAAATGACCTTGAAAGATACACATTTTGAATCAATTTGGGACTTTGAGGCAACCGTGAAAGTGCAACTAAAGACATAAATAAGGACTTCCGGAATCGCCCCAGAAAGTGGCAAGAGCGATGGGTGTGTTCAAAGCCAGGACGAGGGTTTTGACAGCAACTAATGGCAATGTCTTTTGTACCATAATAAATTATTTAATTTTTTGTTTATTCATCATATGTTTTGTTCACACCTCACATTTAGTTTAGAAAAATCAAACTTGAAACCAATGTTGTCTTCCCCTAATTCTTCTTCCTCATGAGATTTAGCTATTCTTCAGAGTTGTTGGAAGCCTGGAGGAATAAAAGAATTCTGCATTCTGGTTGAAGGCCATTTTCTTCCTCTCCCCTCACTCTGATTTCTGGGACCACAGCAGCAGCCTGGGGGAGGTACCCAAGGCCTGTGGACACCTTCTCCTCCCCACCAGGGCCAGGGTCCTCCGTGCCCCCCTTTCTGTTCCTCTCACCATGAATGGCAGATTCCTCTGTCAGGGTTGGGTTTCCAATCACCATAGAAACAAACTCGCGGCAGTTTCATTAATCATTTAGAGCACAAAAAGTCTAGGTCAGTCTGATTGCAGCATATAGGGTATCATCTCCGGGCCACATGGGACTCAGTCGATTTGAATTAAAAAAGATTAAGCTGCCCTGGGCTGCCTGGCCCCATCAGTTTAAGTTCTCATGTAACAGTGGTCTCTGGAGCCATATGGATTAGCGAGTGAAGCTATGCATTTATGTGGCAGGATTCAGTGAAACATTAGATGGCCGCAGGTGTCTGGGGGGAGAGGACAGGGATCGCATACAGTTTTGTGTTTTTTTTTTTTTTATACTTGTTGCTGTTCTTTTGAAACTGGAAACAATAACTCAGTTTTATTTCTCCAGTGACAGTTACCGCTCTTGCTGACCATGAAATGGTACATTTGTTACCGGGGGTTTATGGTTCACCACGAAATGGTCTGCGTGGACACCCGGAATGGCTGGGGCTCATTTCTGCTCCGGGGTGGTGGGTGAGAATGCTGACATTATTTTTTTATTCCTTTCCTATGGAGTGGTAAGAAATGCCTCGAATAAATATTTATGACATTTTAGTTTGGCTCCAATCAAGATTTATGAGCCCCAGGAAATTGACTTAGAGGCAGCTACAAATCAACGTGGCTCTGAAAGAGTTGTGTCAGGGTCCCTCAAAACGTGTCCCCCCCACCAGCCCTTCCAAAGTACCTCCCTTATTTATGGGCCGCTCTGGGACTTCAAAGACGTTCTGTAACTCAGGCCAGACTGTTTTATTGCTTCATAGAGCTAAGATGTTTTGGGGGAAGATGCAGGTCACGGTAATGTTAGGAAGCCTCTCGTGGGTGGTGGCAGGAGCTTTCTACATAGTGGACTGTTGATCTGAAGCTTATTACACTCCGGCTTCCTACAGAGTCGTTCCTAAATCTTCTCGGTCGGCTCGGCCTTGTCTGAAGTCCCAGGTGTTAAGCCCCAACTAGAAAAACTTTTGTACTCCATTTCCCCGGCCCTGCTTTCTCGTTTCAGACTCGCTCAGGGGTGTCTGGTGGGAATCAGTGAGTTCTGCTGGGTGTCACCTCGGGCCTGCTGGACCTGGATCTGGTGTTTGGTTTCCTGCCTCGCTGTGACAGTGACAGCCCTGAGTGCTCTGCTGACAAGGCCAGGAAGCAGGGGGCAGTCCGGAGCCTGCGTTCATTCCGTCCCAACACCGCTCATTCAGCAGGGACAGCGTGAGGGGTTGGGAAGCCGGCTTCTTGGGCCAGATGTGCTACTGTCCCCTGGCTGCGTCACCTGGAACATGTCATGCTGCTTTCTGGGCCTCCGTTTGCTCGTCTCTGAGGTAAGAAACTTCACCATCTTTCTCTAGTTTAAGGTCCTAAATTCCCTTCCAACTGCCGAGCCCTTGAAGGGCTCAGAGAAAAGAGAAAATATGACCCAGTTTCTGGGAGTCTGGGTTGTGTGGACTGGAGGAGATGTGGGCACAGGTATTCTGATTCTGGTCGAGGGTCCTTTCCAGCCCTGGCCACCACCACACTTAGCGACAGCACCGTCAGCTCGGCGCCACAATGGCCAGCATCGCCATGAGGACAGCCTTGGCTCTGCAGCTGACTGGGCGCAGGCCTGTGTCCTCAGGATCCCACTGTGCCTTGTGGAGGGCTGAGCTCCCGGGAGACCAGAGCCCTCCTAAGACAGACACGGAATGCAGGGGATGTGGAGGAAAGTGCCTGAGGAGGCCTGGGAGGCAGCAAGCCACTTGGACTGGAGGATGGTGAGGTGCTTGAATTGTGGACTGTGGCTTGGAGCTGGCCATCTGACCCCTGCAACGTTGGAGCAGCAGGAAAAGCCTAGTGGGTGGAGTCAGACATCCTGGGCACTGTCCTGTCTCTGTCACTTGTGTGCAACTTAGTGTGAGCTTAGTCAAGTGACTTGATGTGGGGCTCTCTGGTCCCTCCAAGGTCTTCTTGCAGAGCCTGTGGAAAGTCCTCCACTGTCAGCCGTGCATAGTGTCTGCCATGGAGGCGACGACGTGCCCATGGTGAGGCTCCCTTTCCATCCATAGAGTGACCAGCAAAGAGTCCAACTCAGAACAAGTCTGCCAGGCTAGCCTGACCCCAGAATTCCCCAGGAAGTCCTTCGATGGAACCGTATCTCGGCTCAGCTTTGGCTGTGCGGGAACCTGCTTCCACCCCTTCCCTTTCACAAGCATGGATCTCCCAAAGCACCCTCAAAAACCTTCTGCCCACTCGTTGCTGATCGCCAGCTCAGTACTCACCTCCCAGGGAACCTTAGCTGTGACATTTCCCAGCTCTGGGCCACACATCATCGTGACCACAGAGACAGTGACAGTGCCCAGCCCCCGGGTTGTGTTGCAGGTTCAAAGAGACAGCTCGGGTAAAGCACTCAACTCACCGCCTGGCCCACTATGTATCTGCCTAACACAAACTCCTTATTTTGCAGATAAATTTGATTTGACCTTGAAGAATGAATGCAGATTCAAAGAGAGGAAATGAAGGGAAGTATTTGGTTCTCTTCAAATAGTCCTTTGTCCTTTTTCAGTGATAACAGACCACTGACTGGTAGCTGGGCACATGACCTCACAATAAAAACTACATTTGCTGGTTTATCTAGAAGATAAATGTGTCCGTGTGATTAAATTCTGGCCAATGACGTTTATTCAAAATGGTGCGTGAACTACCAGAAAGTGATCTTCAAGGCAAGAAGCTTGCTCTCTTCTGTTTCTTCTTCCTTACTGAAATGCGGATGTAATGGCTGGAGCTCCACAGGTATTTTGGGCCATGAGGTGACCTTGGAATCTGCAACCAGCACAGCAATAAGACAGAAGGACTGTGGGTCATCCAAATCAGTCCTTGATTGTCTCCAGGCTGTTACCTGTGAGAGACCCATGCCCTTGGCATTTGGGTAGTCTGTTACTTGAATTCAAGTCTAATCCTAAATAACACAAGGGACTTCAGGGGGTAAAGAGACCATAAGCAAAGACTCAAAGGCCCAAATGAGTAGGAGGCAGTCACAGTGAAGAGACTTGTTAGTCAATAATAATAATAATAATAATAATAATAATAATAATAATACTTTATGTTCATATTGTGCTTTGCATTTTAAAATATTTTGCCATTCCATCTTTATGATTCTGTAACGTAAGAGACATTTTATCATCTCCATTTTGCAAATAATGGAAATGAGGCTCAGAGAGATGAAATGACTTTCCACAGTAGGAAACAACACAATCAAAGCCAGAACCTGGACGTCTGAGACCAGAGGCTGGGTTTCCCCCATTGCACCAGATGACTACTTTCGACAAGTCACTCAAACCAATTCAGTTAATGGTGCCCTTGATTAAAACTTGTATCCAGCAATATCCAGTGGCTCCTGAGTAGCAGCGTGGCTTCAACTGCTCTGAAGACATCATGCATTCTTTAATGTCCTTTTGCTGATATTAATTAAGCACCAACACTGTAATTGACACCATACGTTACATGCCAAGTGCTTCCACGTGTACTGTTCTCCTTTCCCCATCAAATTCGCTCTTCCTCCAACATTCTCAGCATGTTTCTGTCATGCTTCTGTTTCCACAGTCTTTTCTGATGGCGCCAAGGAGAAGGAGCTATTTTTCCAAATAGGGTCATGTTCATAGGTACTACAGTTGGGATTTCAGCCTTTCTTCCCGAAAGACAAAATTCAACCCATTTTTTAAAAAAGCCAAGCAGAAGCTCTGGAGTCAGAGATGCTAGTTCCTAGCCCCATTCAGCTTCACTACTCGTTAGATCTTGGGCAACTGAGATTACTTGTGTGACCCTCAGATTCCTGATCAACAGGAGAAAGCATAACACCCTGTAGGAGACATGGAGAGGCATAAAGGAGGAGAAAATGGCAAAACACCCAGATCTTACCTACTAAGTAATGAATATTTTCCCTCCCTGTCCTGAGAGGTACCAAGCAAGAGCAGAGTAGAGAGGGAGAAGAGCTAAAGATGCTCTGTGTGGGCAAGACACAAGATGAAAGCTGTCACTCAGGTCAGCAAGACTAGAGTCATGGCCAAGGATTCGAATCAGCTCAGTAAGGTAATGGAAGGGGGCACTAATTAAGAGGGGGCCTCCCTACCTGGAGGGAAGAGTGGAATCTGGAACTGGCTGGTTTCCTATAGTTAAAACAGCCTGGCAAATTCAGAGGGGGCACTGACAAAGTCCATGCCCAAAGTCCATGAGGGTGACACAAGAAGTTAGCTCACTCCTTCTGGGCCCAAGACTGCTGAGGAAAGGAGGAAAATTGTGTCAGGACAATGGGAGAAAACCAAGGACTCCAGAAAGACAGGCCATGTGAGAGAACATGAGAAAACGGGGGCTGCTCTGCACTGGCCATGTCAGATGCAATAGAAGGGTGTCAAAATCCGACTGGGTTAAGCTGGCCATTCCAGATGTGTCCTCCTCACATCCAGGGGGCAACTTCTCAGCTGGCAAAAAGAAAGAACATTCTAGGCACAGCCTAAAAGTCACCCTTGAGTGTGCGGGCCCCAGATGCTGCCCATGGAGCCCGCAGTAAGTACCCCAACAGGTCCAGGGTAGGTGGGCAGATTTCCTGCAGGAACCAGGCCAAAAGATCAGAGGATAAGTCAGATGCCAGCCTGCATGCCCACTGACCAGACTCTGCCGAGGCCCATGAGAAAAGTCAAGCATTCTGGGGACTTGGGCAGAGGTTTCTGTTGCCACCTTGTTCTGTCCATCCATGAGTGGTCCTTGCCTACCTGCAAAATTCAGCCTGGGAAGATGTGGACCCACTTTTCCTCATCCTCATTCTTATCCCCCATTCCTCAGAATTTATACACTCACCTGTGTGCTATGAGTATGCTTTAGTGCTGCCTTTAAGTATCCCACATGCAGGGCTTGGATTCCATCACCTGTAGCCTGGTGGCCCAGGGTGCCACTCACGAGGTCTGTGAGGATAAGGTTCATGTCTCAGTCACCTCCTGTCCCTTGTAGGCTGCACTGGCACAAGGCCTTCCCGTATTCTGTGTTCACTATCAGTAAATGCCGCCCACCATTTCCACTAAACCCTAAACTCTCTCCTATGTGAAAAAAGAAGGTCAATGCTGTGTACAAGGCAAAATCAGAGAAGTAGCTCCCCAGGGCTTAACCCAAAGACAGGGGAAGAAAAACAGGAGGAAGAAAGAGCAACAGGGGCACTTGGGTGAGGAGTTAGCCAGTTTGCCCAGGGGCCAACTCACATGTGAGTTTTCATATCGAATCTCTCCCTGTCTAAGGGCAGAAATCTTTGTTTTCTGCTGCCATAACAGAACACCTGGGTGATTTATAATGAACAGGAATTTCGGGCTTACAGCTCTGAATGCTGGAAAGCCTAATACGAAGTCACCAGCGGGCACAAGGGTGTCTTGAACACTGCATCCCCATGCAGAAGAAGGAAAAGAGGCAAAGGGGAACAAACTCACCTTTTATAACAGCATTAATCCCACCCATAGGGACAGAGCCTTCCTGATCTAATCATGTCTTAAAGCCCCCTCTCTTAATACTGTTAGCATGGCAATTAAATTTCAGTATGAGTATTGGAGGGGACAGACAGTCAAGCCACAGCAGCACTCAATGACCTTTTATTTTTATTTTTGTACTTAAAAACATTTTTTGTGTTACTGCGACTTGAACCCAGGGCCTCATGCAGCTGGACAAGTGCTCTACCACTAAGCTGCATCCCCAGAAATTTTTATTTTGAGACAGTGTCTGGCTTAGTTGCCCCAGGCTAGCCTCAAACTTGGGATCCTCTTGCCTCAGCCTTCGGAGTAGCCGGGATTACAGGTATGCACTACTGTCCACCAGTTTCAATGATCTCTTTTAAAATACAGAGCAAAAGAGTATTTCACTAAATGTAAAGTTATAGGGCCAAGAGCTGTTTGCTGCTGAACTCTTCTTGGCAGATAACCCGATCTTGACTCCCCTGCTCCCAACCAAGCCCAGCATCCAGCCTTTCTGGATTACTTTGAAGAGATTCCTCCTTATTCCCAGAGTGGGAACATGTCTTCCCTTCATGCCTTGCCCTCTCAAACACTCTCACTCACATACCTGTCTTAGTCACTTTCTCTTCCGTGGGACAAAATGCCCAACACACACAACTTAAAGAAGGGATTTATTTTGGCTCACAGTTCAGACGTTTCAGTCTGTGTTTAGCAGGCTTAGACACAGAGATGGCATGTTGGAGGAAAAATTGTTCACATCATGGAGGTCAGGAAGCAGAAAGAGAAGGGAGGAGCTAGGAAGGGGGATATACCCTTCCGGGTCACGTCTCTAGCGACCCTTCTCTTCCAACCAGACCCTGCCTTCTAACAGCAACTCGTCTATATTAGTCTGATGATTAAATCACCTTCTAAAAGCCCTGTCTATGAGCACATGAGGCTATCGGGGGACATCTAGATATAAACAATAATATGCTGCCCCAGCCCCCCAAAAATTCACATGCATTTCTTCATGCAAAAAAATTTAGTCCATCTCCAAGAGTTACCAAAGTCCTAACAGTTTCAGTATTGCTGAAAAGTTCAAGTCCAACTCTCCTCTGAGACCGAAGGCAAATTCTTAACTGTGAGCCTCTGCAGAAATGAAAAAGAAAGTTAAATGCTGTTGTCATACAGTGGTACAGGGTAAGCATTCCTATTCCAAAAGGGAGGAATAAGGGGATAGAAAGAAATTGGACCAAAGCAAGACTGAAGCCCAGCAGAGCAAACATTAAATTCTGTAGTTCTGTATTCAGCACCTGGGGCAAGCTGTGTTAAGATGTGAACCCCAAAGGACTTTGGCAGGCCCACCCTTTGGCAGGTCTGCCTCTCTCTTGAAGTGGCTTCACTGGCTGCCTTAAATGTTCCATGTTCCTGGTTTCTCCAACTTCCTGGGGTCTTCACTGCACTTTTGGCTTCACTCTCACAGCTTCCCACACTGCCCTCCCAGGAGCACACTGCCTGGTGTCCTAGGCCTTCTTCTGAAATCTGGGTAAAAGCCTCACTTTTCCCACAACTTTTGCATTCCACATGCCTGTGAAACCAAGACTACATGGATGATGCCAAGGTTTGCCACCAGTTTCAGCAGGCGCTGAGTCCCTGTAGACTATGGCTACAGAGGCCTCTAAGTGCCTGGATGGTTGAACTCTGGGTAACTCCTGCCTAGCTGGTCTTGAAGGAGCTTGGCTTCCTGGAGCTTCTTTGTCAAAACAAAGACTTTCAGTTTTGCTCCTCTTAGCCTGTGAAAGGTGAAGTCTTGCTGATTCTCAGACACCCTTAAGGCATATCTTCTATTGTCCTGATGTAAAGTACTTGATTTCTTTTTAATGTTAATCTTTTCAGTAACCATGCTCTTCTTCGCCAAAACTGCACAGGCTCCAACTTTACAGAAGCTTCCTTTCCGGTGAGACTCAAGACTTTTTAAATGGAACTTTGGCTCCTGTTTCTCAGTGCAAATCTCACTAAAAGTAGCACATAGTGAGCACATCATGCTGCAGCCTGATTGTTGAAATGGCTTGAAACTTTCTCTACCAAATTAATTAGCCTGCTGCCCTTAATCTCAGTTTCTAGCAAAGCATCAGGACACGAACAAAATAAAGACAAATTTTCTGCCAGAACATAACATACATGTCCTGGAGTTCAACTGCCAATGTAGTTTCTGTTCCTAACCAAAACTTTCTGAGCCTGGTCTTTACTGTTTGCCTTTTTATCAGCATTCTGTTCTTCTCCAACCAGAATCTCCCATCAAGCTCAGCTTACAGCATTCTAGGAATGCGTCTTCAACCAGCATCTCCAAATATTTCCCTCCAAATATTTTCCTCCCACAAATTAGTTCCAAAAACTTCTGAACAACATGGCCAAGTAGTAACACGGCAATGACCCCACGTCTGTGGTACTAAAATATCTTAGTCATTTTCTCACTGCTGGGACAAAATGACCAACACCCATAAAAGTATAGATTTGCTTTGGCTCACAGTTTAGAAGTTTCAGTCCATGTTCGGTGGACTTAAACAGAGAGATGGCATGGCAGAAGGGCATGACAGAGAAAAAGCTCATGTTATGGTATCTAGGAAGCAGAGAGAGATGGGAGGAGCTAGGAAGGAAGACATACCCTGCTAGGTCACAACCCTAGTATCTCGTCTGACCAGACTCTGCCTTCTAACAGCAAGTCAGCTATATTGCCCATAATGTAATTGCTTTCCAAAAGCCCTGCCTATGAACACATGAGGTCTTTGGGGGGGGAATGTGTGATCCAAGCCATAACAAACACATGTGTGCGTGTGCACACACACACGTACACACACGCACACACATGTGAGGAGTCTGGGTACCCCAGCAGGAAAGAGGGGCTGACTGATACATTAGTGAGCACCACCACAGCATTAGCAAGTACTGTGAGTAATGGGATGGTGTCAGCTTGAATTTCTGATTCTGGTGTCTGTTTTCTTTTTTTTTTTTTTTCTGTTTTTATTTTATTAGTACAGGTTTCCAGTGCGTAATGATTGACTACATTACTGTGAGGAGTAGGTATATGTAAATAACACATTTTAATTCTTTTACTTCCCCTTCCCTGCCCTTTCCTCTGTCTCTCAGTGCCCTTCCTATTTAAAAAAGATTTATCTCCCTGTTTCTTATTAGTTTTCTTTCATTTTGCTCTTTAAACTATTTATACCTTGGACTTCTCATATAAAAGAAACAAGGGGATATTTAAACTTACGTGTCTGATTTATTCCACTTAACATTAGTGTCTCAAAGTGCATCGGTTTTCCTACAAATGACTCAAATTTACCTTTCTTTATGGTAGAGTAGTAGTACTCCATTACGTATAAGTACCACATTTCCTTTATCTAGTCATCTGTCGATGGACATATAGGCTGCTATTAGATTTAGCTGTTAGGAGTTTTGCTGCTATAAATACTGCTTTGTATGTATCACTGCAATATGATATCTTTAGCACTTTAGGAAGATACTTAGAAGGGGAAGAGCTGGGTCAAATGGAATTTCTATTTTTAGGTTTTTGAGGAATCTCCATACTGATTTTCATAAAGGTTGCACTAGTTTACATTCCACCAACAATGTAGAAGTGTTCGTCTTTCCCGGCAGCCCTGCCAGCATGTGTTATTATTTGATTTCTTGATAATACCCATTCTTTCTGGAGTGAAATAGACATTTCAGAGGGCTGGCTGGACTTCCAGAAGATCTGTCATGTGACACCTCCCCACCCCAATCCAGCCAACCCTCCCACCCCTTCCAGCCCAGGTCGGCCAGATTTGTGCAGCACCTTAGGTGGCCATGGAGGCAGGAGCAGGCTCAATGTCCTACCGCAGTCTCCTACCCCAAGCCATTCTAATGTCCTACCGCAGTCTCCTACCCCAAGCCATTCTCAGCAGGACTGAGAATGATATTGAGGTGACACGATGCTTCTCCTGGGAGCCCTTTGTATCAAATGCTGAAAAACTTGCTCTTGGACTCCAGAGACTTCGGCACATGGAGTGCATTTATGTGCTTGAGAGGTGAAGGCAGCTCGGAGCAGAGTCCTTCAGCAAGTCTGAAGAGGCATCTGCAGGAGAGAGCACGCTCTCCGTTCTTCCTGCTCCCAGAGGAGGCAAAATGACAGTCTCCTGAGTCCTCGTATTCTCCTCCTGGTACCCGGCCAAGGGAAGCTCTGGACTCCATTCCCAGGCTGTCATTCCTTCTGCACTATGAGAATGGGAAGCCCTCCGTGGCAATGCTAGTGTGAAAGGGTCCCCAGCTCATTCTCAATCACCTCCTGGGACACGGCCTTCCTCCCTGTTCAGTGGTCCTCAGAAGTGTCTGTCCAGCCATCTGCCTTCCTGTCCCCACGTCTCCCCACACTCATGCCTTCCTGCTACACACGGGACAGGGCTGCTCCATCTTCCTCACTGAAGCCTTCCGCCTCCTTTCCTGACACCACACTTTTCACATTATTGTGACCTGACTTTCCTCTCTGAGGACCCTCCAGGTGGCACAAGAAATGCAGACTTCCACTATCACGCAGCTCAATCTTCCGCTCTTAGGGGGTAGTTTACACTGTATGTTTGGGGAAACTTATTTCACTTTCATGCCTCAGTGCTTGCATATGTAAAAAGAGTATAAGAAAAGACCCCAGCTCCTAGGACTGATGTGAAGATTACACACACAACCCAGCACTTCCAATAAGGGCTCCATACGTGTCGGCCTCCGTTACACCATATGTATGGTTCAGCAACACTGTTGAGTGAAATCGTATCATTCATTATCTTTTGTAACTTTTTTTCCCACTGATTTGGTGTAAACATTTCCTTATAGCATTAAATATTCTTCAAAGCATATTTAATGGCTCTAATATTTCATCTCAGGAGTTATGGTAATTTATTTAATCACTCTCCAAGGGATTACTTCTCTAAACTATTTCTTTTAACCCAGGCTCCCAGGTCAGAGCCAAAAGTGCAGAGGGGTGGGCGGGGGGCTCCTCCAGAGCCGCTAACCCCCCTGCCCCGCCCCAGTCAATCATCTATTACCCTCTGCCTGTGCCTGCCTCCCTCCTTCTTCAGCTGGAACCAATTGCCCTCCCTTCCGGCCCTTCCTCCCTGCCCATAACATCAATCAACCAACAGCCACCACTGCGTGCCCTGCCCGGTGCCAGCAACACAAGGGGCACCTGACCGGAGAAAGCTTGCCCTGCTTCAAGGACCCCGTTCCTGCTCTGGAGAAGGGAGATGCAGTATCTGCCTGTCAGACAGGAAGAGAACCCAGAAGGTGGCGCTCTGGAAGGGAGAGGAGGATGGTGGGAACTGGAGTCTCCGGCAAGCACCGGGAAGAAGGCAGGAAGGAGCAAGGTGCAAGGGCGCCGGCTGGGAGGGGAGGGATGGCTGGAGGGCACAGCGAGGCAGGAGCACAGCTGTGAGCCCTCCAGGGTCACAGTCCTGCAGCTGTGTGAGCTGCGGAGCCCGCCCGGTTGGGGGGGTGGCAATTCGGAACTAATGCCCCCGGTGGCTAGGGCAATCATTTCGAAACGAAGGTAATGATCCAATTAGTGGTTATCCATCAAGTTCAGTTATCTTTCCTTGGGCCGGTGAGCAGAGAAGCTGAGTAAACACGTCCTTTGTACTGTGACATAAAACCAGACTCCCTTGTGCTGGGAAATGAGTTCAAGATGTGGGCTGAGCCACCTGGGGGGGCAGGGTGGGGGGTGCAGGTTAGCATCTGTGGCTTGAGTCTCCAAGGAGTAGGCTCCCTGCAACGGCAGCTCCCTCCCCGACACTGGGCACACTGGGCGCTGAGAGGCCAGCGTGACCCGGCTGCACTGAGAGTTTCCGGCCATTGCAGCCCTCTCCTGGCTCAGGGAGTCTAGAAGCCTTAACCAGCCCCCAGCTTGCTCCCTCCTCCTCACGGTCATCCTCTACACAACACGTTTCCATACTGTGTCTTCCCAAAGGAGGGCAGAGTTCATTGTTGGAAAGAACATGGGGAAGTCGTCTAATGTAACTGTTCACTTTAAAATGAAGAAACCAGCATATGAATGGGAAGGGATGGCCCAACATCACCCTCTTGGTTAAAGCCTTATTAGGACCAGAATGCAGTCCAGGCTCACCAGATAGTTACTGAATGCTATTATATACATTCTAAGCACTGTGATAGGGAATAAAGACAGAAGCCTGCTCTGTGTGGCTTATGACAATCAGCAAATTAAATGAGTAAAATATATATAGCATGTCATGTGATGAGAAATGCTAGAAGGGAGGGAGTATCGGAGGGACCGTGTGTGTGTGTGTGTGTGTGTGTGTGTGTGTGTGTGTGTGGTACTGGGGATTGAACCCAGGCCCTTCGCACTGCACTACATCCTCAGCCCTGGCCCCTTTGAGACAGGGTCTTGCTGAATTGCCAGGCTGGGCTCAAACTTGTGCTTCTTCTGCCTCAGCCCCTCAGAGTTCTGGGATTATAGGCATGTGCCACCACAACAGGCCAGGTGAGTCTTGAAAACGCGGTTGTTGAGGCTTTCTAGGAAGAAAACACTGAGGCAACATTTGGAAGAGGTGGAAAGTGAGTGGTGTGGCATCCTGGGGACAGGAAACTGCAGGTGCAAAGGAGGAAGGTGCCTGGAATGGCCAGGAAGCTGGAGTGGCCTGAGCAGAGGTCGGGGAGGTAGCATGGGGCAAGGGTCATTAAAGGGCACAAAGACTTGCTGACGCCGAAAGGACTGTCTTTTGCTCTGAGTGAGATGGGGTCATTCCAAGTTTGCAAACTGAGAACAATTTGATCTGACATAGGCCTTAAGGCAATCACGTCAGTTGGTTCCCCCAGTAGGATACAACCATACCCACAGGACACAGAGATGCGAAGTGAACACGCAGAGGGAATTTCAGAGTGGCTGGTCCTGCAGGCAGGTCTTCTGGACCCCACTGAGCAGGCAATGTGGGCACGAGTGTCCCAGGAAGAGCCTAGATAGGTGGAGTGGGGAGGAGAAATGGACCCAAGTCCATGACATTCCCAAATCAAGAGGACTGGGGACAGAGGTCTTTCAAGACACCTGAGATTTACCTGGAAAAAATGTTCACATATGTTCTCAAGGGACGGGTGTACAGCCTGTCAGGACCTCCAGCCAGGGTGCAGAATACTCTGTGCATGAGGATTCTCCTACTCGGCGTCCCTCAAATCTCTTTCACTGAAGCAGCAGCCCACTCATTCTTCCCTTCCCCAGCCAAGGATACCAGCCACCACTTCAAATGACCATGTCAAGCCTGCTGCCAATCTTGAGTCTTCCCCTCTCTCCATTCCTTCATCCAGGCTCTGAAACTGTATTAGCATCGTGCTTGTCTCTGGCTTCCAATTTCTCTACACCCTGCTCATGGTACCCATTTCTCCCTGCTCCCACAGACACACACTGAGGCTGCTGGAAGAAAACATCACAGAGTTGTCCTGCTCCATCATTTGCCACTCAGGAGTTATACTCCCACTCACACCACCCCAGCCCCCCACCCACAAGATTCATGGCTGCTTCAGGAAGTTACTTTGCAGGACACAGCCCCTGCCCGTCTCTGCCTGTTTATCCCAACACACCCTGGCTCTTCTGTATAGCTAAACTTTACAAGGGCTGTCAAATGAGAGACCTCCACAGCTCTTGGTCTGAAAGAATCAAAGGGTGGCATGACTAAGGCTGGAACATCCCTGCTTTCACCAGGACACCACCAACCTGTCTGCACCGTGTTCTCTGCTCTGACCGTGAAGTGGGACCATCTTGGGAGCTGACCCCTGGACACTGCTGATCCTCAGAGCTCATCCCCTCATCCTGAGAGTCCACCAGGGGCTTCAAATCTGTAGTATGACCCTCGTATGCTATATGACTCTGAGACTTAACTCCTCCTCTGCAAGGGACTTAACTCCTCTGGACCTCAGCTTCTTTATCTGTAAGACAGAAAACATAAAATGTGGTATATGTACACAATGGAGTATTGTTTGGCCATAAAGAAAAATGAAATCATGTCATTTGCAGGAAAATGAATGAAGCTTGAGATCATTATGTTAAGTGAAACAAGCCAGGTTCAGAAAGACAAGCATAGGATGTTCTCTCTTATATGTGGAATCTAGGGGAAAAAAAATGCTAGGAAAGTAGAAGGGAGACTAATAGACAAGAGGAGGAGTGGGGTGGGGGGAGGATAAGGAAGGGAATAGGGAAGTAAGGGGGGGGATAGATAAAATCAAAGTATGTTATATACCTGTATGAAAAGGTCACACTATAATCCAATATTCAGTATAATATATACATGCTAAAATAGTTTTTAAGAGATGGAAAATATAACAGGCACTTTAAAGTGCTTGTTGTTGTAGTTGTTAAGATTAGTTAGATCAAGGGCCAACTCAGTGCCTGGCACTGAGCCAGGCCTCTAATGGTGCTGTTATTAGTGTTGCTTAAATAATTGTATTTCAACAGCCACCTTTGTCTTTCCTCATTGCTTCATCTGAAAATTCTTTTATCCATCACATTTTGTATTTTTCATCTAGAACTTCCCTCGGGATAATTGTCATTGTGGAGCTAAGGAAACAGGGAAAGTAGAAAAATAGATTTTTAAGTGGAAAAATGGAGGTTGTTAAACAGTAGTTTAATGATTGATTAAGTAAATTATATAGCAAATGAGCCTCAACTCATATGGTAGCATGATGTGGAAAAGAATTGTTTGAGTCACAGGGAAATAGTGTGCTGGTTAATTGTATATTTACGGTGGGGACCCTGTGTAATGTATTTGCCAATGATAAAGTGAACTATAGATTTATGGGATGTGATTAACTGGACAAAACTATATTTTGGTCAAAATTCTTCATTTTATAGGTGAAGAAATACTTAGCATACTTAGTGTATACTAAGATGTAGAGATGTAGAATCTTTATTTACTGATTTATTTTTCATTCTACTATTATTAAATACTTAGGGCTGTTCCCATAGGAATTAGGATGCAGTAAGCTGAATAATTCTCAGTTGTATAGTACCTGTCTCCAACCCCAGAATGTTCTAGAATCTTACAACCTAAAAAGAAGTGTATGTCCCAGAGTACAATAGATGTTTACTTGCACTCAAGAGAGATAAGTTAAGGTATAAAACCATGAAATACACTAAGCTTGTGTGATACCACTACAGAAGAGAGGTGACAGGACGTGTTATAAGAGAGAGAGACCCCAAGCCCATAAGGAAGAGGAACTCCCCGGCATTGTAGCCTGGAGAAGTTTAAGGTCTGGATACTTCAGCAAGAGAGGACTCAGAATCTGTGATGACTGTTTATCAAAGGGTAGAGGGTGCAGAATGTCTGTAAGGAACTTCGTTGATATTTGGTTCCTGTGGGAGTTCAAAAACATCTACAAGAGAGATTGTGCTGAATGGAGGTCACCCACACTGCCTCCCTAGGTAGGAGCGTCCATCTGTGCACATTCAGAGATTGCCAAGCCTTCCACCTACATTGTTGTTCAGTCATCGCAACAACCTTCACAATAGATAATATGGTTTCCATTTGACCTGCAATGAGTGAGGTTTAATTATGTGGGCTGCGCAGGACAACAAAAACAGTGACAGAGCCTAGACCTACACCCAGGGCTCTGTCTCCAAATTCTCACCCGAGGACACATCGTTCTATGCTCTGGGTCCCCCTACACACAGTGTGGAGTAGTTTGAACAAAGTCCTGCTTCAACTTGGACCATGACATAGTTGCCGTCTTGAAGTCCAACCCTCTTTGATCCTGCTGGGGGCTCATTTCTGAGAGTTGCTTGGACCAGCTCTGTGCAGTGCACGGCTCTGGCTTGAGCGCTCCTCACTATCCCATGGAAGAGGTCCCTGCTCCCTGAGGCAGACGCCCTGTCTTTGGCAGGCCTGCCATGCCCTGGGCCGCTGGCTGTCTGCAACGAGGGAGCCCTGCGGAGCCTCTATCTGGCCAGCTCTCACTTGTTGAGTTTCTGTTGGTATGCAT